>JAFVLL020015849.1:0-35659 GCA_021397915.2 Tor tambroides | reverse complement strand
GGAAACAAGCCACAACACAACAAAATTAGCACAACACAATGGAAACAAGCCACAACACAACAGAAACAAGTCGCAACACAATGGAAACAAGCCACAACACAACAAAATTAGCACAACACAACGGAAACAAGCCACAACACAACAGAAACAAGTCGCAACACAACGGAAACAAGCCACAACACAACAAAATTAGCACAACACAACGGAAACAAGCCACAACACAACAAAATTAGCACAACACAACAGAAACAAGCCACAACACAACAGAAACAAGTCACAACACAATGGAAACAAGCCACAACACAACAGAAACAAGTCACAACACAATGGAAACAAGCCCCAACACAACAAAATTAGCACAACACAATGGAAACAAGCTGCAATACAACAAAATCAGCACAACACAACAGAAACAGGCTGCAAGACAATGGAAATAAGTCGCAACGCAACAAATTTAGCACAACACAATGGAAACAAGCCTCAACACAAAAAAAATAGCACAACACTAGAGAAACAAGCCACAACACAATGAAATTAGTCCTATGTGTTGTGTTGTGGCGATTTCATTGTGTTGTGCACTACTGGGCCACCGTAAAAATCTGCAAACATACTATTGTATTGTTATGCTTTAGTACAGTCTAAAACAAATTACATACGGTACCTTTAAGCAAGTTTTTAGAATGCTTTGCCTGTGCAAGGTGCTGCAAAGGATATGAGAAGCATGCGCAGTGGTCAAAGATGTCTGTCTAGTGCGTGTTTACATAAACAACAATGGAAAAGTAGAACAGTGGAATGGAAAAACATATTCTGTGTGAACAGCCCCTTACTGCCTAACCATTAGATCCTTTACAGTTATAATACATCACTACACCACATAAGGAAAGTTTCTTAGTCTTATAAACTTCCTTCAGGCCAGTGCTTACCAGGCTTGGATGCATTATTTGTCTTCATCATGTTGACTCTTGTGGCTGCATTTAATCCATTTCATTTTCATGGCTGGTTAAGACTGTATGAGCCTTTCTTGGATAATGGCCAACAACTCATCCCCACCTCTATTTGTGCCCTTATCCTCACCTCTGCTTGTCATTTACGGATAAAGCAAATGGCAGCATTTCTGGTGGAAATGTCGAGTCAACACACAGGAGTGATGAAGATGTAACACCTCCACCTAATATAACACATCTCTCACAATTTCAAGGCAATGTTCTTTTGATTGAGGCACATCACATGCGGACAGATGAGATGAAAAATGTTAGACAAATGAAATGGCGTTACTGATGTGGCGAGATGTGGGGAGAGCTAATGCAATTTCTCCATTTATTGCTCTGCAGAGAGCTGCCATGGGAAATCATAACACCTCTCGTCTGCCATGCTTGTGGCCAGATCTATCATTTGAGTGATTCAGTTGTTTCACAGTTTTGAAGAAATTGTTTCACCCAAAAATTTGCTGAAAATTGATTCACCCTCAGGCCATCCAAGATGTAGATGAGTTTGTTTCTTCATAGAAACAGAACTGGAAAAATGCAGCATTACATTACTTGCCCACCAATGAATCTTCTGCAGTGAATGGGTGCCGTCAGAATAAAAGTTTAAACAGCTGATAAAAACATCAAAATAAAAAAGTTATCCACACGACTCTGGTCCATTAATTAACGTCTTGCAAATTGTGGATTTGTTTTTTACAAACATGCAGCATGTTTTTTACAAACTGCATGATGCAGGATTTAAGGAATATTAGTATAATACAATATAAGTCATATAATGTGGTTTCATTGGACCACAGTGACAGTGTATGTTTTTAAGTTGACATGTACATTTGAAGCAGTCTGTGATTTAGGAATGACAATGTAAAACATGTAAAAACGCAGTCGCTCCCGGACTCCCCTACAGCAGGGTTTTTGTTGGCAGTTCTGAAGAGCTTGAAAACACAAGTGTCAAAGCCAAATTTTAAACCGTGATACAGACTAACCCATGTCCCAGCGGGGGAGCCAAAAAAAAGCCTGTCAAGCCTTCCACTGCTTCTCTATCAGGCTACTGTCAACTGTGAATATCATGTTTTGCTGGAACAAGCTCAGGAATGGAATCACAGAACAACTGTAAGCTTTATAATAATGCAGACAGTTTAAGAAATTCTAACAACTAAAAACTGTAGTCAGATTAATTTCATGATACGCTTAGTAATCAAATGAACTGCAATTAATTTTATACAGTATTATTATTTGCTAAAATATAATTCTATATTACGATCTTTTAAATATTTCATTATTGTAGCTGGTGAGTAAATCATCGAATAGACAAAAATTGCCATTAGAAGTCAATCTGAAGTCATATAAACTTCCAGTCAGCTGCACTACTTTTAATTGGTTTAATTCGTCTTTGGCTGTTGCATTGCTTTTTTCCCCACAGATAAACATACTTTGAAAAACATGCCTTGAGACCTTTGCATTCTGCATTTATAATTAAATGTGTTTATTGCTGACTGCTTCTCACATTCATCTCCTTCGGTCTAATGAGCTTGAAAAACAACCCAGTTGTGAAAACTGTTGACAGTTAGGCCTTGTTTGACACCGACCCTCCTCGATAGTTTATTAAGAACAATACAGTTTCTAAAATATAATGAAGCATCCTTTTTCTCCACAAAGAGAAAAAAATACTGCTAATAGTACTTTAGCTCCCATTTTAGTCAGCTGTGAGGGTAGCATTGACTAATTAATGTCAAAAAATCTTTTGTAGCGTATTATGGTTTCCACAAAAATATTATGTAGCAAAAAACATTGCAACATTTATAATAAGAAGAAATGTTTCTTGAGCAGCAAAGCAACATATAAGAATGATTTTTGAAGGATCATGTGACACTGAAGACTGGAGTAATGATGCTGAAAATTTAGCTTTGATCACAGGAATAAATTGCGTTTTACAAAATATTCAAATAGAAAACAGTTATTTTAAATTGTAATAATATTGCACAGTATTGCTATGTTTACTCTCTTTCTCTCTTGCTCATGTGTGTGTTAAATATTTAATCACATTCAATCACATTACATTAAATTTACATGGCACATGCTATTTAGCCCTACTAAATACCTTCAAATTTTTCAGTAAATGCATATGATTTCCTTACGTGTGCTTGTGAAAGAACAGCTGGGAGATGTAGGCCTGCTTGCCTGTCCTGATGAATTATGTAGAGGACCATGCTGGCCGAGGTCTGCCTGAGAGATAGCTGCCCTCAGTGGACTTGACAGCCGGGATCCAGCACAAGCACTAAACATTCAAGTCCCTCCACCAGGATGTTCCATCGAACCGGGGAGGCTCTGCGATCCCCTGAGACAGGCAACAAGCCAAGCACAGGCACGATACAAGAGGAAAAATGTCAGGAGACCACACAGACAGACTCAGAGGGGAATGAAAGAGCCATATCTTACAAAGCAATGCTCTAGTGTAGGTACATTACTGAAATGATGCCCTATTATCTACACGAGAGGCTTGTTTGGCTCTTCACTTCTGTTGGCTGTTTCACAGTCCCCGTGAAAACACCAGGGGGCTTCAACAAGTTGCTTTGGCTTTTTAAGCTAAGCACTTTTCTGAAGATGTTCTATATTAATTGTCCTGGTCTCTCAGTTTCACCTTTTAAGTTCAACCATAAGTCATTTTTGCCTCTGTAATATGTTCTGTCACGTTCTTATATAACAAGCATATTTTTGTCTCGTCCTATAAAGTAATTACCAACTATATGGAAGAAACAGTCTTTGGCAATATTTTTACTCTATTTAAAGGAATAGTTCACCCCCCCACCCACCCACCCCCAAAAAAAGTCATTAATTGCTCACCCTTATGTTGTTTCAAACCTGTATGGGCTTCTTTCTTCTGTTGAACACAAAAGTTGACATTTTGAAGAATGTTGGTAACCAAACAGGTGCTGGTAGCCATTGACTTTCAAAGTATTTTTTTCAACCCGGTCTCATGACGAAAATGTACATCCAGGAGCTTTTTCATAAGATGTGAATAAGTACCGCCATGTACGTTTTGTGACATATTCGATGTGAAATGTCCACTGAGTGGTGCTAAAAGTGTGTTTGTTTTTTTGTTAAATGTACATATGGTACATTTTATGTGACGTTGGTTTTGTTGGTGTCACCGCAGTTCTATAACTGTAACGCTCCATTTTAATATAATGTACAACCTGCACTACACCTAACCTACCCAATAGTATGAACAAAAGCGAATGAGGTGTAAAAACGTAATCGCAAGCATGCCGTTTTAGCTTGTTTTTCAATCTCTCGTCTTTCAGCTCTTTCACCATGAGTAACATTTTACACAGGATTCGTACCCAAGGATTCTGCATCCCAAATCCAATTCTGTGCCGCTGAGCTACTGAGCAAGAGCACCACCTCTAGTGTTCATTTCTGTTGGAAACTGCAGTGATATGTACTTATCGGTATGTATTTCACGTCTTGTGAAAAAGTTTCCACAGGGTCATTTTTGTCATGAGACCAGGTCGGTTTTTTTCTATACGATGGAAGTCAATGGCTACCAGCAACTGTTGTTACCAACATTCTTCAAAATATCTTCTTTCGTGCTCAACAGAAGAAAGAAAATCATACAGGTTTGGAAAAGTAAATGATGAGTAATGGTGAGTGAATGGTGACAAAATTTTAATTTTTGGGTAAACTATACCTTTAAGGGGCCTCCAGACCCCCTGTCTTTTACGTTTAAAAATTCTGTGATCTTACATCACATTTGCTGAAAACAGCACCTGCAGTAATCTATCTGAGGCTAAGTCACTCTGAATCCTCCCTGTCCTACTTAATACTATAGCATGATATCAAATAAGCGTTCAAAATGATCCTTCCCTCTAGTCACAGTGTTCACACAGTGCTCACAGTGTTCAGCCTGAAGCGCTGTCCCACACAAATCCAAATATCGTCACCTTGGAATTATAAGTTTCTATCTGCATTCTGAGTGGTTTTGAGATATTGAGCTTCAAAGTTTTTGCATTCCATATAGCAAAAATGATATGGGTAACAAGTCTCTTTCATGAAAATGACAGAGACGCTAAATGTATTCTAAATGTATAATATCAAAATCCTCTCAGATTTTTAAATGGGGATTTTTGGAACAGGTCAAATGCAGATAGAACCTTCTAATTCTAAAAAGTCATTTTCCGCTTGGAATTATAAGGTTCTATCTTGCAAAACATTAATTGAAGCAACAATTTTCAAGAAATACAAATAGTTTTTTATAATTTGTTTTAAAACATAAAATAAGCATACTTCCTTACCTTTTGAAACTTAGAAGGGTTCGATTTGAGCAGATGATTTTACCATCACTGCCATCGTCAAAGCGCATTTTCCCAGTATACAGCATTTGCCTCATATTCACGATCTCAATATATTCTCAAAACTATCGTTTTCAGCATCTTCAAAAACAACATTTTGATCACTATTCACCACATCCACCATGAAATATATATGACACTTATATTTCATTATTTACAGTAATTGCTCTGCAGTAAAGCCATTCAAGCCAGTTCAATTTTTGCAGATGATTATTTGTTTTATGCATGCGCTAATTATGAGTGAAAAATCACGTCATCATTATGTTTTAAACAGTGCCACATTGTGGAATAAAGGTGAATTGCACTTATTGATTATGCAGACACGTAATTATTGTTGTTTAATGTTTAATCTTTCCTGCTGTTACGGAGCAGTCCGGCGACATGACAAAGAACGTTGATCCTGATTGGTCCTCTTGCGTGCATTCGAAGTGCTGATTGGCTGATTCACAGATAGAACCTTATAGAACCAAGTTAGAGTTCGACTTTGTAGATAGAACCTTTTTGTTTTCTAAATAAAAAGTCCTAAAATGTACAAAACTTAAAAAAATAAATAATAATAATAAAAAACATCACATAATGTAAATATCTTGTCACGGAATAAGAATATGTGAATAACTCAATTTTGACAAAAATGTCAGATAGGACCTTATAATTCCAAGGCGACGATATGCCACTGTTGCTGATATACTTACAAAAATACAGAATTATGATTGGTTTATTTTTAAATTGTCAGTCAAGCAAGAGTCACAACCTGTCGCTCATGGAGCCAGAAATATTTCTCTGAGCCACAACATGCTGAAATCCTGGAATCAAAAAGCTGACACAGTCCAAGACCCAAGTCCAAAAAGATTACTTTACAAGACTTATTTTATATTTTAGAATGTGTAAATGTACTACTGGTAGCTACAGATATCCCATCAGTGTTTAAAAAAATAGTGTGAAATCACAGTATATTTCAGGTTAATAATTGCATTACTTTCACAGTAATTTCACAGTGGGACTTCTCTTGTATCTAACTGCACTCTCAGAAATTTATTGTAAACAAACAGCATCATACTGTGTTTCTACAGTGCATATGTACTGTAAAGGTTCCCAGCATACACTGTGGCATGAACAGATAATGTTGTAGAGTTTTTTTTTTGTTGTTGTTGTTGTTTAATTCTTGTTGGTCTTATTTGTACTGTTGAACTTGTTTTTGGTTCACTTTTAGCAGTTTGTGTTTTTGGTTTATTTTGCAATGTTGGTTTGTGTTTTTTTTTTTTTTTTATGTTGAGTATTGATGTCATAAATTTTAAAGCTGTTCCTCAGCAGTTGCTTCACTATTGTGAAAGAACCATCCACAAACAGTTATGAATATGCAATAAGTTACTGATTAATCTGCATGCTTTAAATAATGCTTAAATAAAATCTTTGTGTTTGTGCTAATAATAGTTTGACTAACTTAAAGGCAGACAACTAGCTTATTTCATTCTAGCTTGTCATCATTTTAACAAATATTTTCATTTATCACACTTCTTACATGACTAAATCAGAAATGAAATTTGAACTATGAATATGCAAGGTCCAAGATCCTAAACAAATACTAATCACTAATCACCATTATGGTGACTTCAAAACAATTACAGTAGTAAACAATTACATTTCTCACAGTGGCACAATGTGAATTCACAGTAAAACAAGAGCAGTAAATAACTGTGATTTTAGCATCATTTTGCTGTTCATTCACAGTCATTTGTAAGAAAATGACTCAGCATGCATTGATTTCACAGTAAATTTCTGCCTGCAGTAATTTACTGTAAAATAATACTCTTTAATCCTGTAAATTCCTGGCAATTTTTAACAGTGCACATCAGGACCCTACTGGACCCCATAAGAGCACTAGAGTCCTGCTGGCTGTTTCTAGTTTGCTGCTAGCTTGTTTCTAGCATGTTTTAGCACATTTCTCTCATGTTTTTTGAGTGGATAGACAGACATATAGATAGATAGATAGATAGATAGATAGATAGATAGATAGATAGATAGATACTTCAAGCATCACTGATAATCACCATGCCCATTAACAGCCTTACACAGTTATATTTGTCTTATAGTGCAGCCTCTATTAATGTGTTTTGTGAAGTGCTTAGGCTTTGAGTGATATTTCTGAATCGCTCAGCAAGCAGTACAAGAACAAGGCTTAGGACCTCATCCGTCAGCTCTCAGCCACTGCTCCATTACAATGTTTAATTAAGGTCATTAATCCTGCTTATTTTTCATGAATTTCTCATTCATTCCATCACATACCCAGCCTAAACTCGCTGCGGGCACACACAGTTGTCTAGGGCAGCATCCTGGTTAATTACAGCGAGCACTGTTTCATTATAAAAAAATGCTGTAGATGAAGTCTTGGACATCAGAGGAACTCCTTGAGGTAGCCTTGTGGCTCAGCGTTGAAATGTGCTAATTGCTAACAGGGTTGCAAAAAAAGAGAGCTTTATTCTGTCGAGAGCTCCTGGGTTGGCTTTGCGGCTCTCTGGCGGCTTTATGTATGCGAGTGGCGGCGTTTGCAGACGTCACTGCAGGGTTTTGTGTGCCGCTCAGCCTGGCCTCAGGACGTAAAGGCTTCTCTAATTATTGATCAAAGTCTGTCTCCAAGCCTGCAGCCGCTTGATAAGTCTTCTTGACGTTTGCAGGGTTTGAGTCAAGTATTCTGTGGCAACACCTTAGAGACCTTCATTCAAAAGAAGAATAAATGATGGATATTTCAATTGTGCCTTTGTTGAATTGTTCCTTTGTTAAGTCTTTAACATGGAGATTACTTATTTTCACTCTGAAATTTCAGATTCATATTAAAATGTCCATCAGTGATGAATCAAATCAGGGTCAGACTGACTAAATATGTCTTTATTGGCACATGGTGTAGGGCATAAAGCTACTGATGTGAAAAGAAAGTCTGTTTCTTGTAAGTAAGAATGCACAATATATTAAAGTTTTAAAGGAACATTCAGCCTGGTCTCGCAAATACAGGCATTTGTATGTAACATATACAGGAACAGAAGCATAATTTTTGTAAATAAAACACACAACATGGATACAGCATCTACAATATAAGCAATGTTCCTATATATATATATATGTCTATATGACAAAGAGCAGTATCAAAGCAGTCTAAATGCCAATGTGTTGCATTCAAAATGCTCTCTTTGTTTTAAAATGATGTAATCTTTTGAAACAAGTTGGCAGAAGTCATTCAGAACAGAGGTTAAACTTTCAAAGTAAGTAAACTAACCAATTGTGTTAAATAAATGTAATTACAAAACATAATCTCACTGAGTATAAATATAATAAAAAGCAACCGATTAATTCTAGAAATTAAATATTCATCAGTGAATAAGGATTCATAAACATTTTTTTCACATCTGTGAAGTTATTCATACGTAAATGATTTATGTTTTAGATGCTGTCAATACGTCAATATTGTACATTTGCAAACGTAAGTAAATGCATTTGTGCACATTTTACGTAAAATACATGCAAATACTCATGAGATAATATTGCTGCATCCCACATTCAATACATCTTAAAGGGATAGTTCATAATATATTCGCATATATATGTGTCATCATTTGTACTTTCAAACCTGCAATACTGGACCCCATTGACTAACATTGTATGGACACAATTTTATTTTATTTATTTTTTTTTTTTTTAGAATATCTTCTTTTGGGTTCAACAGAAGAAAGAAACTTGTGGCATAATGTTGATAACTATATTTGCTCTTTTCAGTGAAGGGAAAGATCAGTTTGTTAATGTTAAAATACTCAAAAGTTAAAAGTTTCAATGGCTCATCCTCTCCACTTCTTTTATTTTACTGTTTATACTTTCATTCCACACTAAATGGAAAACCTGGGAGATACAAGAAGGTATATTTCAGCTACTTCATCATAAATTGCTGGATAAGCAGCTCTTCTTTCTTTTACCGTCAAAGATCAAATTTTCTCTGACAACGACATCAGAGCAGTTATCCGTTTATAATGCTTCAGCTGAGAGAATGATCTTACCAGCTGATGACTGTAACCTTGGAGTTCTCCTCGGCCTTGAGTCGCTGAGAGTTTTCAAGTGCTCTACCCATTTTTTTACACTGTGCTTTGTATTCACTGCATGCCTTCATTGTGTTTAGAGGAGATTCAGAAGATAATGCAGGTCATTTTCTAGCTGAGAGTGAGAATGCTTTAACATAAAGGAACACCATTCTCTAAAAATACTCTCTGTACTGTCTTAAAAGCCAAAGTTCGTAAAACAGATAAATAGCAATAAGTTAAGTTAAGATTAACAACTCTAAGCTGTGTTCCAAAAACTTCTTCAAAATCTTTGTCATTCTATCATAAAAAACACACAAGTAACTCAACTACCCAGTTAACAGGGGGGCATTCTAAGAACTTTGGCAAATTGATCTAAGAAGGAAAATTCTCAGAACAGTCTCACAAGGTTCTCTCAAAGTTATGGGAAAAGCAAAATCTTCCAATAAGGTTAATTGAGTGTTTGTTCAAAGTTATCTGGTCTTTAACTCTTTCCCTGCTATTGACAGAATTTCCTGGCTTTCTGTGTTTTCACTGTTATTCATCAGGAGGTGCTTTACACATCTTCTGAAAGAATACTGAATCTCTGGATCAAAACACGGTGAAGAAAAAGCAGAAAAAAGCGATCGCATATGTAAGCAGATGTGTACGTAAAATGATCAGTGAGTGATGATCAAGCATTAAACAGCATATAAATCAAAACTACCCAACACTACCGAATGAAATGTCAACCCAGGAAGTGGTTTAGAACTGTGCAGGCTTTGGATGTGTTTATGGAAGTTATCTACTCCATCTATGTAGTCTTTTTCTCAGCTTTTTGTTCAAAATGTGGCTTGTACATGAAACATGCCCACATTCAAGTGTTGATAAAGAAGAAAACATGAATCTAGAATATATATATATATATATTGTGACGAGTCGGCTGCCTCCCCCCTTATTGTCATCACCACCCCGTCCCTTATTCGCCGCCCTTCACCAGGCTCCCAACGGGAGTGGGCGTGTGAGAGAGGAGAGGCGCTGAAACTAGCCCGGTCTAGCAGCGTGTGATGAGGCACACCTGAATTGAATAGGGCCTCATCACCGCCGCCGTTTAAATACCGAGCGCGCCTCTCCTCAAGAGACCGGTCTCTTCCCCGTGCATGCACGCTGGTGTCCTCGTGGGTCCAGGAAGGGAGCGTTGAGGGATTCCCACACCACCGGAGATGTGAGCTGCCGGACCCGCAGTCCGGATGAAAGCCAGCACCCGTTAGACGGCTGACGGGCCAGGATGCCGGGCCGTCGAGTCCCCCAGAAGTGCCGCGGCCAGAAGATGGACGAAGCCGCTGAAGAGAAGCCGCCGCCGCTCGCGCCCAGGCCCTGAGTGGGGAGCGCGTGCGGCCACCGGACTCCGCCCCTTACCTGGACCCTGCCTTCCTGAACACTGCCCTCCTTCACAAACCCTGCAGCACAACGAGGACACCAGATTCCCCGTTTATTTGGACACTTTTTTCCCCCTGGACACTTTATTTTGAAATTTCTGTTTAATAAAAGCCTCTCCGAGGCCTGACGCCACACCCACTGTGTCTGTCGTTTGCTCCTATATATATATTTTTTTTTTTTTCTTTTTTTTCTTTCTTTTTTAAAGCAGAGCCTCTGCCCTTTCTTTTTACGTATTTCATGTTCAGATACTCATACAACAAAACGTTCTGGCAGCCAGAATTTTTCTTTTTCTTTCTTTTTTTTTTTTTTCTCTGTGAAAATGATCAAAAATGCTGGGGGTGGCAGGCAAAAAAACGCTGGCAGGAAAAGAGTTAATAATTGTTCATGAGCTTTTTTTCTAAAATGTTTTAGTTAAAACATTTTATGTATATATATATATATATATATATATATATATGTGTGTGTGTTTTTAATATTAAGAGAACATTCTAAAATAATGTTTTCATAAATTAATGGGAAAATTAGCAAAACATTCTTAGAACATATTTTAGTTAGCTGTGTAGTGTCATGTATTCCCAGTGTGTTTATGGACTTTTATGATATTTCCTGTCTTGTGCCATGCTTTGTAGTTTTCGCTGTTGATTAGATCCTCAAGTGTTTCCCATTAACCACACTGCTTTATCTTGTTAACCGTTTGAACCAGCTTCAACAGTCTGTTTCCCTTATGTATAAATAGTGCTTGTGCTTCACTCATGGTTTGTCAGTTGTTGTATGCTATCTTTTGTCGCAGTGGTTCCCTGCTCCTTTATTACAGTTTACCTGCGCTTAGATCTGCTTCTCTGCCTGCTCTGTCACATGCTTGACAGATAGTAGATATTGTAGCTTTATTCATGGCATCTCATAACTACCATAATTCCAAGATGACGACACATCACGTTCTACTCAGAGCTGTTCCAAATCTTCAGACTCTGAGGTAGTGCCTAAATAGTGTCTTAATGAATCTGGTGGCCTTTGGCACTAGCATGTTGCTAAGCTAACCATGTGGTAGGCTACTTAGTTATGCTAATCAAAAATAATATTGTGCTTTTTTTTTTTTTTTTTTTTTTTTTTTTTTAGTCTGAGTTTTTCATCATACATACTTTGCAGTATATTTTATTATTTCTTTGATTATTTTGTTGTAGTACGTTCTAGGATTGCCTTGTCTGAGAAGGTTTCATGCAATGCTGGCCCAAACAATGTATAGCATAATTATTTTGCTGCGTACTCTTTGGAACAACCTTTTGTCATCACCTATGATATGAATGCTGTCTAGGTAGGCAGCACTACATGTGTTGAAACATCTCCTGAGTTTACATCATTATCAGTTTGACAGAGAAGCCATAGTGTCATTAATTGGGTGCTCTATGTTCCTGCTATTGACACACAATTTGCATTCTAGCAGGATCTTGCATATGCTCTGGTGACAAAAGCAGCGTGTGAATTCTGGCAAGCTTTTCATTAGCTAATGCTAATTTGATCTAACATTTTCCGTTGCTAGGTGACAGCATGCAAATGGCAGGCTGGTCTGACACCAAGAGATGAGGTAACACTATCAAATTTTCACATCTGAGGTAAAATAGTATTAATAGATAAATCTTGAATTCATTAATGGGCTTATCTAATGCTGGACTGCATTCAGATACCTAGGCCTATTCTATAATGTTCTTTTATTCAGACCAAGTAGCATCTCCAATTAAGTGGGAAAAAAAAAAAAAATTACATAAAAAAACAAAAAAATCTTGAATACCAGTTGCTTTGCCAAATGGTGAAAATATATCTGTTGGTGCCTTGGCATAGGGACATGCAGATTGTTGGCTCTAGCACAATTTATTTATTTTTTATGCATGTAATTTTTATTTTTTGAATGAAACTGAATTGGAAATGTATATTTCTGATAATTTATTTTTGATAATTGTTTTATTAATTAAATTTGTCCAATATTTATAAATTATATTTAAACTTAAAACATTTCAAATGATTCATCAAATATTTAATTTTCATATGAAAATTAAATATTTGATGAATCATTTGAAATGTTTTAAGTTAAGAGGATTTTGAACTCAGATCTTTGACATTTAAGACCAATGGTAGAAAAACACATATTTGTATAACTGGACTATTGACTCTAAACGTTAGTTACTAGAAATAGAAACAACCTTGGTGACAACTAGTCCCATTCACTCCTGTTCATGATTGCCGGATTATCAAACATGACCATTCAACCTATGTGAAATAGAGTATGTTTACCCGATCTCATGAATGTGCGTATAAATAGTACACCAAATAAAAACGAAAACTCGTGGTATAGATACACAAAAATGGACTTTGGCATGTTTATGCTACGCGATGGGTAGGATTAGGGTTGTGGGGTAGATGCGTATCATACCCTGCAAACAAGCCTGCACTGGGCCTTTACGGGCTGCCAGCGCAGGGCCCCTGAGAATTTGCTCATTGGCAAAACGTTGGCCCCTTAGCACTGGCCCTGCACGGGCAGCCCTCACTTAGCCTCCAGGAAGCCTAAGCACTGTTTTATTGAAAAAAATAAAGATTGAAGTCACCGTTAAGGAGGGAAGCACTTGCTTTAGTTGGGCTCTTGACCCTTGACTTCTTAACTTTAATGTTTCTGTGGCTGCTATAACTGTGTGTTTCTGAAATACATTTGTTATCGCAAAAGCTTTGAGAAGACAAACTGATCAGATGGTGATGGTTATTTATTGATGATTCAGTCATCATGTCGTGTCCTGATTCACTGATCTCATCCAGAGTCTGATCTCTGAGAACATTTAGTTTTAATAATTTTACTTTATAATGGCCTTAATATACCACTCCATGAAATTTTGTCCTGCTTTAATACTTGAATGAATATTTTTAAGTCCTTATGCAGAAATAGTTTGGACAGGATCATGTAGACTCACACAGATATCAAGATTCAGCGTATGAACCTCAACAATGGTGACAATCAACGAAAAGCTTGTTTTGTGATGTTCAGAGTTGATCTGAATATTTTTTTGTTCATCACCATTGTTGAGGTTCACTCTCTTTGACTATCTGTGTGAGTATGATCCGTCCAAATAATTTCTGCATAACTACTTAAGTTCAAAATATTAAAACAGGACACATTTTCATACAGTTGTTCTAGGGCTACTATAATGTGAAATAACTAAATCTAAGCAATGTCCTCATAGATCAAACTCTGGGTGAGATCAGGGAATCAGATCACTATGTGATGACTGAATAAGTAACCGTCAACCATCTGATCAGTTTGTCTTCTCACAACTTTTGCTATAACAAATGTACTTCAGAAGCACAGTTACAGCAGCCAGAGAAAAACTTAAACTAAAAAGTCAAGGGTCAGGAACCCAACTAAAGCAAGCGCTTACCTCCATAACGGTGACTTCAAATTTGATTATTTTCAATAAAACAGTGCTTAGGCTTCCTGGAGGCTAAGTGAGGGCTGCCCGTGCAGGGCCAGTGCTAAGGGGCCAACGTTTTGCCAATGAGCAAATTCTCAGGGGCCCTGCACTGGCAGCCCGTAAAGGCCCAGTGCAGGCTTGTTTGCAGGGTATGTACGCAAAAACTCCCTATTATATGCACACCAAACACGTGCGTGTCATATACGCCAAAGTCCATTTTTGCGTATCAATACCACGAGTTTTCGTTTTTATTTGGCGTACTATTTTATACGCATTTTCATGAGACCGGGCTGAGTATGTAGACTCACAGTGCCACAAAACAGCAAATATGTATAAACAAACATTGTAACTGTAAATTGCAAGGCATACTTTTCACGTTTACTTTATAGTATTCATCACTTCATATTACATACAGTGCCTTGCAGAAGTATTCAAACCCTACATATTTCTCATGTTTTATGTTGCAGCTTTGTTAAACTGCATTAAATTACTTTTTTTCTACATCAATCTACACTCCATACACCATAATGGCAAAGCACAAACAGAACTGTCACAACATTGTAAATTTATAAAAAAAAAAAATCTGAAATGTTGCATAAGTATTCAAACCCTTAACTCAGTACTTAGCTGAAGCACATTTATAGCCTCAAGTCTTTTTTGTTTGATGCGACAAGCTTTGCTCATCAGCATTTGGCAATTATCTGCCATTCTTCACCTCACCTCTTCACCTCTCAAGCTCTGTCGGATTGGATGGGGGCAGATTTTCAGGTTTCTCCAGAAATATTTGATTGGGTTCAAGGCTAGGCTGTGGCTGGGCCACTCAAGGACATTCACAGAGTTGTCTATAAGCCACTCTTGCTGTGTGCTTAGGGTCATTGTCCTGTTGGAAGGTGAGCCTTCTGCCCAGTCTGAGGTTCTGAATGCTCTGGACTGGGTTTTAATTAAGGCTATCTATATATTTTGGTGTATGGAGCTTGTCTTCTACTCTGATGAGTCCCTCAGTTCCTGCCGCTGAAGAACAGCCCCACAGCATGAGGCTGCTACCAGCACACTTTACTTTTTGGATGGTACTCTGCAGGTGATGAGCAGAGCTGGTTTCCTTCAAACATGATGCTTAGAATTGAGGTTCATCAGACCAGAGAATCTTGTTTCTCAGAGTCTGAGGGTCCTTTAGGTGCTTTTTTGCAAATTCCAAGTGGGTTTTTGTGTCTTCACTGAGGAGAAGATTGAGTCTGGCCACACTGACATAAAGCCCAGATTGGTGGAGTGTTGCAGTGATGTTTGTCCTTCTGTAGGTTTCTCCCATCTGCATATATGATCATGAAGCTCAACTAGAGTGACCATCAGCTTCTTGGTCACCAGTCTAGACAAGGCCCTTCTCCATCAGTTGCTCAGTTTGGCCAGGAGGCCAGCTCTAGGAAGAGTCCTAGTTGTTTCAAACGTCTTCCATTATGGATAATGAAGGCTACATGATTCTGTGAACCTTCAATGCAGCAGAATTTTTTTTCTCTGAACACTTCCCCAGATGTGTGGCTTGATGCAAACCTGTTTCTGAGCTCTACAGGCAGTTCTTTTGACCTCAGGGCTTGGTTTTTGCTCTGATATGCATTTTCAGCTGTTAGACCTTTTGTTAAGATGTGTGTGTGCCGTTCCAAATCATACCCATTCAATTGAATTTGACACCGGTTAACTTCACTCAAAGTGTAGTAACATCTACCAGCAATATGAATGCTCCTAAATTTCAACTGTCCCAGATAAGGGTTTGAATACTTATGCAATGGAATCATTTGTTTTTTATGTGTAATAAATTTGCAAAGATGTTAAAAACCTGTTATTTGCTTTGTCATTATGGTGTGTGGAGTGTAGATTGTTGTGGAAAAAGTAATTTAAAGTGGTTTAACGTAAGGCTGCACCAAAACATAAAAAAATGAAGGGGTTTGAATACTTCTGCAAGGCACTGTACTTTCAACTGAAGGGCTCTCACTGACTGTCTCTGTCAGATTCTCAACAATAAACTTCTGCAGTAATCTCACCCCTAATTAATTAGCCACCACTGTGGCCATAAATGAATATGGATGTTATTTGTCCGATAGAAGGGCACAGCTTGGCCGTTTGACTGCTAGCTATAGGGCACTGTGCCAGAATGTGAGCTGTACTGATACTGTACTCATTCAGACACTGCTGCATTTTCTTCACAATCTCTGTTTTTGTCATGAGACAATATTTGATTAGTTGAAACATTGTACAAAAAGCCTGCAAAGACCAAATCAGTTCGTGAAAGAGATTTGTATTCAGCATATTTCACTCTGTAAAGGTCATTGCTAGATTTAGTGCTCTGAAAAAGTGGCCTACACAGCAAGAGGCAACAATAGGTTTTATTTTCTGGAAATAAGTCCAAGGTTGATCAGATATTCACTAAGAATATAAGGTCTCTCACAGTCGTTTTGAGAAAAAGAGGATCAAAAGTTGATCAGATCCTTTTGTTCAGGTCATGTACTTAGCATTATAGCAACTTTGCTATAGTAATGATATGAGTGTCAGCAGCACGATGCCAGGAGACTTTCTCATCTCATCAAGAGACTGAGAGCAGCTGTCAGTGTGCAAGAAAAGATGGAAAACTAGGAAATTTTGGCTGTGCTCACGTCCATCATGACATCTCACCACAGCGCTGAAGAAGATACATAAGAGACCACAACCATCTGAACCATTTTACACTTCCATACTATGTCCAAAACTGATTCATCATCCAACCGTGTATTCACTACATAGTACATGTCACATGTAGTTCACCATATAAAGAAAGAACGAGCGAAAATGAGGTTATTGCATTCCAGATTGGCAAAAACTACTTGAAATTCTATATGGTCATTCAGACTGAGATGCATTCTGCAAAGAAATGTGTTATAATTGGGTTTTTAAAACACATATGGATGTGGCTTGGACTGGGTTTGCAAATGGGTGAGAGGTCCTTTAGGGGGAGGGGGGGAATAAATAAATAAAAATAAAAACACTGTTAGACACAACTATGCATTTATAAGGTAGACATTAAAAATGAAATGTAGAAATGGTGGTGTTTCATTATGAAGAGTGGCTAATAGGTGATGGCTGTGAGATTATCTGAACATGGTAAAGGCCAGTAGGTGGAGGCTGAGGAGCTCAGGGTCATGTTTTCTTCCTGTAGGACTAAATTTGGCTGTGGTCCATGAGCACCAGGTTTTATTAGATTTTCTGATGACATAATGGACTGCACTTTTCCCTGATCAGATTTCTTTTTTTTTTAAATGAACAAAATTGGGCTTTAACATTTCTGACTTGGGTGTAAAATCCAGTCTAAGGAAAATGTAAAATTTAACGGGGTCAGGAACTGCCTTTGTTTTTCTACTGTTCTCTGAGGTTCACTTACAATGTTATCAAGATTTTTACATCAAAAAAACATAATTTAGAAGTAATAGACTATTTTCTGTCCTGTTTTTACCCCCCCTCATCAGGACGCTCTGTTTGAATAGGCGTGGCGGATTGTAGACTCGGAAGTAAACTCCCACTGCTATGATTGGCTAATAGTTGTCTATGTTTGACAGTGTACATTCCTCATAGATGGACGCTGCCGTGTTTTAGGTCAAAAGCGCATAACTCAATACATATCAAGTGATCTGTAAGAAGAGCAATAGTGACCATGTAATAAAAACAGTTACTCACACTTGTGTTGCGACAGTACTGTCAGATCCAATATAGTCGCACATCATTGTCTTTTAGTTTCAATATTTCTCAAAATCCTGCGTCGAATTGTGCCTTGTTTTGAAACGAATCCATGGTAAAATGAAGTGAACAAAGGACCAAGTTCTTACTGACATGGTCTGGAACTTCACTAAAAATAAAGCATTTCCTAACGTTGGGATCAGAAGAAAGACAACGCAAACACTGTTTTTCCACAAGTTGGCACTGCACACCATCTTGTTGTCTTCAGAGCATCTTTATCATTTGGTTTCTGCGTAGACCTGTGCGTTCATCTCTCTCTCTCGTAAACACTACATGCACGAATCAGTGGGCTGGGCTAAACAGGCAGCGATGTAGAATCGGTGGGCAGGGCTAAACATGCAGTGATGTAGAATTGGTGGGCGGGTCTAAACAGGCAGTGATGTAGAAGCAGGCGTTGATGATCTTCTATGGAGGCGGTGCTTATCCACACTATTACATCATAGAGTGGTACATTCCAAAAGCTGTCATTTTGGCAGACTGCCTTCACTATAAGCTGTTTTTAGACCAACAACAAAGTTTTGAGTTCTGGAGCTTACACGTTGTTTTTGTAGTACAGTGACCTCCTATATGTCAAAAGATCAAGAGAATTTTGGTTTCTCAGTTCATGACCCCTTTAAAATTACTTCTAAGTTAATTTATCTACTAATTAAAATTAAAAAAAAAGACTTAAGTCAATTTGTATATTAACTGAACTGTTTTAAACTTGACACAGTGACATAAGTAGCTCATAGTGTAAGATGACAAAACCAAAGACATCAGCCAAAGATTTCAGTCCACAGTAAATCTGTAGACCAACGACAAACATGAAACATATCGAAAACCATGGTTTCCGTTTTCTTTTTTTTCTTTCAGTTTTGTCTAAAAGCAAATAGCACTCCCCAAAGAAAGAAAGAAAGAAAGAAGAAAGAGTAATAATAACTGTAATAATTTGTTTGCATAGTATTTTTGTTTGACAGCAGACTGACTAGCTTAACTAACTGCATAAAATACTGTGGGTTTGTGGTTTTATTATAATTTTTCTGCATTTGTTAGTACATAACAGAAAACATGATGCATATTTTTAAAAGACATCACAGTCACACTTTTAAGCTCTAATTCACGCTATTAACAAACCATTAACTATGACTTTTGCCTCAATAAACTGCCTCACTTGCCTCACTTTTATAGTACATTTTTACTCATATAGTATACATATGTCTACATATATTAAGTAGTAGTTTTTACCAAACTATAAGTATATCTTGAGAAAAAAATAATAAATTTGACTTTGAGCAATCCCCCCCTAATTTTTAAAGATTAAGATTTCTATAAAGTGTTTCTTTCTTTCTTTCTTTCTTTATTTCCCATGTGCGTATATCAATGTGTAGGTCTTACATTTCTAATATACCTTCTCTGGTCAGTGACGTGTTTCCTGACTAAAAGAAAAGAGACATCTTTACCAAAACTCACTGTTGTAATTTAGTTTGTGATTATTCTGACACAGTTAATAGGCCTCTTTCTTGCAGCCTGACATGCAATAATACTCCAGGAATAGCAGAACCATTTCTGGCTTCTGAACAACGCTATTGTGCTGCAAAGGGATCGAGGATCTATTTGCAAAACAGCCATAATGGTACTTGCGCTTGCTGGCAACAAATATGCTCATTTTGTTTGAAGTTGGTAAATAGCCCTGGGTTTGGATAAGAAAACAGGGCCAGTTATAATACATTACCATGGTGCATTATGACAGTGTGCTTCACAGCATTTGAGTTGTGCCAATGCACATACCATATGTTGCTTCTCAGTGATTATAAATCTTGTTTAAGCTCACAACCATGAGCAATCCACTTGGGTGAAAAATGAATTAAGAATCCCATGTCCAATCAACATTATCCTTGTTTTTTATGTCAGCAAAAATGATTAATCCTCATTTCAACCCCTTTGGGTGATGCAAAACAAATTAAGGCTCTCATGTTCATGATAATTTAATGTAGATGAATTATTTCAGTTTTAGTGCATTAAAAAAGTATTAGATCAATTTGTATTGCTTTTTTTTTTTTTTTTTTTTTTTTGCATTTTATTGTTTATAAAGTATTTTTTATATATATATATATATATATATATATATATATATATATATATACACACACATATATATTATTTATAGTTATAGTTATATTTATATTTATCTTTTTTATTTACTTTGCTTAGTTAGCACAAAAATATGATGCATATTTAAATAATAATAATATTAATAATAATAAAAACAAATAAAACATAATTTGCTCTTGTTTATGGTGAAATTATATTGTAAAAAATTGTATAAAAAAAGGTTTAATTTATAATATAAATTATTTTACTGACCTAACATTTTGGCTATATGTAAATATAATGATTAATTGTCATCTTTATAATAAATAATATTTTGACTTTGTTTGATTTGTTTTAGTACATTTTTAAACAAATCTTGTTTAAAAAATGTATTTGCTTATTTTGCAATTTATTGTTCATGAAAAGGATGATTCATGTTTTGATGATTCATCATATTTTATGATTCTTTATTTATTTTATTTTTTTTACATTTTATTTGTATATATTTTTTCATTTATTTTTTATGATCACACTCACAAAAATATCTGCACACTCTTCAAACATCTTGTATTCTTCTCTCTTCATCTGATTTACTTCATGCCTACCTCACAAAAAAGCTCTCAAATCTCAAGTGTTAAAAACTATTTTATACTTTCAGGCCAGGCTTTGTTTATCATCATACTTTACTCCTTTGTAGCAGCATTGCCACATCACAACCAAACCAAAATTTGAACATGTGGAATGAGATTTGAGACCTGCAGCAGAGAGGAAAATTTTCAGTGAATAAATTTCAGTTCGTTTCTCACACAAAGTTGTTTGGCTTTTATGATACATTTAAACTGTTTTCCTTTCTTTTTTCAGCTTGATCAGAAATTCTTCTTTTGTTTTTCCCAGAATAAAGTAACAGCAATATGCATTTAAAACAATGAGAGAGTGAAATAATGACAGCTGCAGTCGTGCGTATGTGGCCAGTCAGTCATCAGCCTCCTTTTTCAGTTTACCTGGGCTCTGCTTTGGTAAATGCAGTCTCTGCTGGCTTGCATCACCTTGTCCATATCTCTCTCCACCATGCTAAATCCTTTGGTTTTGTCTGTGAGGTTATCTATCCATTGTGCAACTGTTCCTCTAAACACTATAGGAGGTGAATCCACTAAACAACTGTGCCGGTTGTGTTTACAGTATTACTTCTGTGCTGCATTTTGTACACTAAACCACCCACAGTCCAGGGGATATTTGCACTGGTATAGTACCAGGTAATGTCAGGTGGTAAACTGGGGATATTTTTCTAGTTCAGTGGACAAAAGTCTAACTTGTTGTTATCTATTAAAAATAAATAAATAAATAAAAACAGGGGCAATAGAGAATCAAAACAGACAAACAAATCAAAACAGTATTATATTATAGTAAAATTGTGAATATACTGTGAAAAAAAACAACAACAGAATATACTGTATATAGCAATTACAAGTGTTTTTTTTTTTTGTTGTTGTTGTCTGTGCTTTTGGCATTGGATCTTTACTATCCCTAAGTATGCTTATTATTTTGCATTTATATTAAGCATGCTGTTTGCTTTTTGCAAGTAATATTGCTAAAAGTGCAATTGTTTAATGTACTTTTACCCACGTGGTATAGTTAAAGAAAAAACTTTTTTAAATTGTTTGAAAAAATCCCCAGTGCTGTTCAGGCCCTGTTATATGGCACATACAAACATTATTACTTTGATTTAACTTGAATATTTAGTATATGACTACCTTGAAACCAATACCCGTTTTTATTTTGATAATTGATGAAAATAGTGCTCTGCTCTCATCCAGAGATGCGTTTCCCAATGGAAAGTTAGTCAAGTATGGTTGCAGCTTTCATCGTTATCAATATAGTTCAGTGATTTGGTAATTCCTGAATCCATAGTTTCAACAAATATTTACAAACAGCATCGCAAAGTTGTTGTTCAGGTTAACAGTGAACACGCTAATCACATGTGCATACATGCTCCCGTACCATGGGGGAACTCCAGAGTGATGTAATAGAACCTGCAAAATAACAGAGAAAAAATCATGAAGAGGATGATGCATGATTGACAACAGACAGGAAGCTATACATTTTACGACAACACGTGAACGCAACAAACTCGTAATTATGACTTCAGAAATGGGAAGCAGGAAATTTCTGATAGCTTGCTGCGTAAGCAGGAAGTTACATTGTTTGCAAAATGCACCCTAATTTTAGCAATCCTATAAGATCATTGCCGATCACACTGTGCGACATGGATCTAATAAACTTGGGTACGACATGCACGTAGACTGTACGATGATGACACCTATTGACTCGTACATTTCTATAGAAGAATAAAAAGTCATCAGCATGCGCTAGTGGTAAATAAAAAGAGCATGACAAATCGCAGGCAAAGTGGCAAAAGAGGAAGGGATAAGATCTTGAGGTAAGCAGTTTTATGTTTTAGTGTCGTGTCGCGTTGATTTCATGTCGCATTTTTATTGGCTGGTCAGTAAACGTGGGTTGTAGCAGCAAACACACTGTGCGATGATCATGCTGAATTTCTGACACTGTCAGAAATCTATCGTAGGTTATCTTTGGTCGCAAGACCGTGACAACAGCCGTCTCTGAACCTCTCTCACCGTACGACATAGGACCACGATTAGGAGCCATGATCGAAGAAATCGCCACAATTGTTTCACGATGCCAGTCTTTCGTCTGGGACAGCCGAAAATCATGCAGTGTGTTTCGGGTTTAAAGTAGTGGCATGCAACCAAATAATCAGTGTAGCTTACAGCCCTGTGTTTTGGTGAAAATAATCACTACACTATTGTGCTGGTAACCAGCAGGGATTTTTTGCATTGTATTTGCGGGGTGTTTTGAATGTGTCCTAACACACAAGAGACAGGACACCAAAAAACCGGACTGTCCCAGAAAATGGGAATGTCTGGTCACCCTAGTGTTAATCCATGCATATGTAAATACAAGATGGTCAGTAGCATTTTGGGATGTGTTTGAGTTGTTACCTAATTTGCATGATGTGTGTAATTACTGGGGCGCATACTAATTAATGTAAACATCACATGCAAATAAATGATACTATTAGTGGATGCAATTCATTGTTAGTGAATTCTCCCTATATGCGTTTCATCTGTTTAATAATAAATTAATCCATTTTTACCACATTAAATCCTGCCTTCAGAAAGTATTTATGGCTCACATTTACTTTGGGCTAATTTGTGGACGATGATGATTTAGCAGAGCAGTCTGCTCATACATCTGTTTACCCAAACACGCTCTCAGACAACCGAACGGCCCATCAGCAAGGAAGTGTTAGGATATGAATTTTCTTGCCTGTTGACAGGACATCTAGTTAAGCACCCTGGGAGCAGCCATCATTGTTATTGTGTGGTGTGATTTCTCAGATGAGAGCCTCAGCTATCGCAGTGGTCCTGCCTGCTGACATGCATTAGTCATGCATCGCTTATAAGGGATTGTGCCTGGTTACGGTGGCTGTCAGTCATGCCTAATTAAGAAATCTACTAATTAATTGGGTTTCACAATATTGGACGTTTATGTCCAATGACATAACAGATGGCTCATTTAAAGGTTATACAGTTTAACAGTCCAATGAGAAAGACTATACACCAGGCAACGTAACTGTGGGTCAGTATGGAGAATCTACCAATGACTTACATTTATTGTCTTTGTATAGTAAAGGAATAGTTCACCCAGAAATGAAAATGTACTCAGCCTCAGGCCTTCTGAGATGTAGGTGAGTTTGTTTCTTCATGGGAACAGATTTGGAGAAATACAGCATTTCATCATTTGTCACTAATTGATCCTCTGCAGTGAATGGGTGCCGTCAGAATGAGGGTCCAAACAGCTGATAAAAAAACATCACAATAATCCACAAGTAATCCACATGAATAAATTAACATCTTGTGAAGCCAAAAGATGCATGTTTGTAAGAAACAAATCCATCATTAGGAAGTTTTTAACTTCAAACCATTGCTTCTTGCTAAAATAATATTTCATTCTCCAGTGAAAAAGTCCATCCCCTGTTGTCCTGTCACATTAAAATCCACTGACATATTTGTTCAGAACTGTTTTGGACTGTTTGGGCTTGTAAACGTTGCTTGATCTGTGCATATTTCTCTCCTAATTCAAATGATGAGATGTTAATTGAGTAATGTGGATTACTTGTGGATTATTGTGGTGTTTTTATCAGCTATTTGGACTCTCATTCTGATGGCACACATTCACTGCAGAGGATCCATTGGTGAGCAAATTATGTAATGCTGAATTTCAAAATCTGTTCCAAGGAAGAAACAAACTCATCTACATCTTGGATGGCCTGATAGTGAGGCAATTTTCAGCAATTTTTGGGTAAGCGATGCCTTTAAGCATTTTTGCATCTAAAAAAATGACACACCAAAATATTTCTGTGTATCACTGATGTGCAAAACAGGTGTTTCATTATAAACTATTATATTTTCCATGGATTTTTGCAGCATTTGTACTGATGTCCTCAAAATATTTTTTGATAATCAAATCTATTTTTTCCTCTGGCAACAATGCCAGTATTCTGCACTTCAGTGGATCACGATGAAACAGGGAAATCGATAGTATATTCTTCTCAGCTCACCTATAATAATTCACCTTTGAGTATCATGCGCCTGCAAACTGAGTCATTATATTGAGCTTTTCTCAGCAGGTTGAGCAGGAGTGAAAGTAGGTACTACAAGAAAATCTGTTCTCTGAAATAAGGTCAAATAGTGTCTTGGTTTGTTGGCCCAATCAATTCCCAATGGATAGAATCAAGCTTTTTTTTTTCTTTTTTTTCCTCGTTGAATATTCTGTTTCACCCAGACATTTATCACATTACATAAGCACAATTGGTTAGGAAAGTCATTTCATGTTGACTTTAAACTGTTTATGACCTTTCTTCAATAAAAGAACACTGCTTGAGGCATTTACACGTTTATGGCTTCTTTAAGTATAATGAATCTACGACTATGCATGGAAACACACTCAATTCACATTAAAGACATCTGTCTTGAACTTTTTATAGTCATGTTTCTGATTTTTTTTTTTTTTCCCCAGTATATTTCCAATGTTACTTTGCTGCCAAAAACTGAAATAAAGATATTAAAATGAGCAAAGATTAACAAAGTAAATTTAAAAGAACTGACATTACAAAATGTAACTTTTAGTATTGTAAATATTATTTTTATAATTCATCCTTCATAGGGAGCTTGACTGACATGCGATCTGACCAATCATAATTGTGAATATGTCATTTTTGTCTGACAAACAAACCAGACCGGAGAGTAGATTAATGTTGGTGGACTTGAACTTTAAATGGTGTGTATTGACAACTTTCCATGCTGGAACAAGACACCTTCTGATGTTCATTCATGTTTTTTTTTTTTTTTTTGTGCTATAACTAGTAAATACGAAGAACTGAGGCGCTACAGTGATCTCTCACGACACATTAAAGAGCCACAAAACAGTATTTATTGTTGTCCGCAAAGTATTTTTCACTGTGTAAGAACATTATGTGTGGCATGAGAGCAGCACGGCTTGTCTTGCATAGTAGTAACAAAAGGGGGTGTGTCTTTGCGAAGGGTCAGTTTATACTATTTAACATTATTTGTTCTATCGCTTATACTTACAGTAAACTTCAAAACTTTGGGATTGGTAAGATTTTTTTCAAATTTTTAAAGGCGGCTCTTATGGGCACCAAGGCTGTATTTATTTGAATAAAACACAGTAAAAACAGTCATATTGTAAAATATTATTATAATTTAAAATAACTGTTTTCTATTTTAATATATTTGTGATGCATTATATGTATATGCTTTGTGTACTTTTTTATGATTCTTTGATGAAAGTTCAAAATTATTTCATTTAAATAGTAATCTTTTGTAAAATTATAAACGTCTTTACTGTCACTTTTAATCAATTTAATGCATCCTCGCTGAATAAAAGTAATTAATTTCTAATTAAAAGTAATTATAAAGTAATCAAAAGTAATTTCTCGGTCTGAATGCAATGATAGGATGTCCTAACTGCCTGTCAACCTGTGTATTTTGCATACCTCCACGCAGCCAATAGTGAGAGTTTGGGGGTGTGTCTACTGTAGCAGGCTGAGGCAGAGAGTGTTTAGTCGTGTGTAAAAACAAATTCAGATTGCGTTACAAAAGTGCAAGCCAAAATTAAAAGACTTGCCAAAACACACAGAAACAGGCAATGGGGTGAAACAACGGTAAACACTAGCAGTGTTTTTACAAGATGGAGGAATTTGATGGAATGTTTGGGTTTCAATCGATACGACGAACTTGCAAAGTTTCTTCTCGACAGGTAAGCTAAACTTCAATTTAAAAGTATTCCTTTGGGACCTTTTATTAAAAGTAGCTTACTTTTACCTGTTAGTCTTACAGACCCATACATACATTTCAGCCTGGTCTGTTTGTGATGTTTGAGTTGGGAGAGGCATGATGCGTGAAAGTGGAGTTTGCAAAGGATGTTTAAAAACATTCTTTATTTTTGTAGTTCTTCTGAATGACACTAGGGGCCAGTTTTACTAAACAGGGCAAATTAACACAAAAGCGCAATTCTAAAACAGCGCCGATAGGCGTGGAAATTTCTGCAGGTGATTTACTGAACAAAGCGCAATATACCAAGCGCAACGCAAATTAGAGTAGTCGCAAATAAAGCATAAAGAAGCCACAGTACATTTAAATAAAACCGGAGGCCAAAAAATTAAGCTTGAAGTTGCAATAATTTTTGATAGACCTGGTATTGCGTGACTCCTAGTTGAGGGTTTCAAGTCGTCTTTTATTTCCTGAAGCAGATTAAAAATAACTTGGTTTGGCAAATGATATTTTCATGTTCTTCTTGCATTCCAAATAAATTAATACGTGTGGAAAAAATCCTCTCCCTTCTACCATGCACTCTCTCTTCTCTGCGGTGCCGCCTCCTAGCAACAATAATTGCAGCCATTTCAAGCGCAAAATAGTTTGAGATGTTTTTTTTGGATGTTAAATAATGGCGCAAATACCCATAATTTGATGAGCGCAAACGTTAGTAAATCTCGTTGCGTGATTCATTTAAATACTCTCCTCCCATAAATTTTGCTCTGAAAGGGAAACTCCTACAAATGCATATTCAACAAGGTCAGGCACAAAAATAACTGTGTCCACGCCTTTTCAGCGCTAATTCTTCACTGCGCATATTTAGTAAAACCTGATAGTACTATTTTAACACCAAAAGACGGTTTGTGCTGGCGAAAGCAAAACTGACCCTAGCAGCGCAAAAACTGCCTACCCTACATTTATCATAAATTTAAACTATAATAATATTATATTCTTTAAAAGTTTTTTTTAAATGGATAGTTCACCCCAAAAAAAAAAACATTCTGTTATTAATTACCCTCATGTCGTTCCAAACCCATAAGATCTTCGGTCATCTTCGGAACACAAATTAAGGTATTTTTGCTGAAATCAGAGAGCTTTCTGTCCCTGCATAGACAGCAATGCAACTTAAATGTACCCAGACCCAGAAATGTAGTAAGGACGTTGGTAAAACAGTGACATCAGTGGTTCAACCACAGCTTTACGAAGCTACGAGAAAACTTTTGTGAGCAAAGAAAACAAAAATAACAACTTTATTCAACAATTCTTCTCCTCCAGCTGACCATCTTCCACCATTTTCAAAAGTACCATTGTTACGACCCCGAGTTGGTCTAGGGGTACTGCGGTCCAACATTTAAAAAGAGAGACATCAAAGAAACATACAAACAAGCAATGTTCGGGACAAAGAGCCAAGAAACCAGAAGAATATAATGCAACAGAGTGATTTGTTGTGTATAGATACTAGGTAGAATAAAGGTTTGATTGAAACAAAAAAAAGTGGTATATATGTTCAGTATTTACATGGACAATAATACACAAGACAGAGGGAACGGGAAGAAGGGACGTGGGCGGCGCTAAATCAAAGAAAATAACAAAACCAAATACCCTCTAGCTATTAAGTATCCCCTAAGAGTGGCTACGAAAAGAAAATGTGAAAAAAAGTCTACAGCGTCTGAGATGCCCTAACTAAACTACACTTTCTAGCCAAAAAGCAAAAGTACAAGGGGTGGCACTCGCCCCTAACCTAATGTACTATACAAAGTCAGATCCTGCGTGTTGAAGTGTATGTTACGTGACGTTCTTACCTGTCCGCTTCTTCCCGGCCTCGTAACATATAACACGTGCTCAAATATGTTACAGTCGAGGGGGAGAGGGAACAAAAATATGTATCAGAGGCAGACGTACATGTACGGCAAGCAACTCAAACAAAAGGGGATACAGTGATTAAACAGGATGGCAACAAAATGACAAGCACAAAACAGCAACAACATGGGGGGCTTGCGGGTGGTCTGGCGTGGTCTTTTATCTGGGGTGGTCTTGTCTGATTGGTAACTGCAGGATGGGTGACGTCAACGCTAATGAAGATTGACAGGTGACAGGACCAATGACCAGTAACTAAGAAAGTGAAAGTAAACAAGAGAAAAGACAGAGGGAAACACACGACATAGCAAGAATTTTGGTATTCTGAAAATGGCGGAAGATGGTCACTTGGAGGAGAAGAATTGTTGAATAAAGTCGTTTTTTTTTTTTCTTTGCGCACAAAAACTATTCTCATAGCTTTGTAAAATTATGGTTGAACCACTGATGTCACATGGACTTTTTTACCGATGTCCTTACTATGTTTCTGGGTCTGGGACCATTTCAGTTGCTTTGCTGTCTATGGAGGGTCAGAAAGCTCTCGGATTTCATCAAAAATATCTTAATTTTTCTTCTGAAGATGAATGAAGGTCTTACGAGTTTGGAACAACACGACGGTGAGTAATTAATGACAGAATTTTCATTTTTGGGTGAATTATCCCTTTAAATATACTTATGTGTATTAATAGTACTAGTACTATATTAAAAACTATGCTAAAGGATAATCATAAGGCTAAGCTGGTTAAGGTGTTTTATTTAGCAAGGAGAGCACCATTACTCAAGCTTGACTTGCATTTGTATGGTTTCTGTAACCTGACACGCCTGTACAGTAACGCTAGCTCACATTTATCGACAGGCACAGTGATCTTCAGGGGTGACATTTTACTTTTTGTTGACACATTTGCCTTGCGGTGGTTGACAGAATATGTAATTTGTGGTGAGTGGTGCCCACACACACTCTTTTGGACAGTCCACCCACTCTCGCTTGCTCATTCTCGTATGTCTCACATCTACTAAGAGACCACGGTCCTGTCTGGGGACCTACACACGAGGTAAACATTAAAGAGAATGGAGGAACTCTTAGCTACAGGCTAACATTGACGCTAACTCCTACATCTCAACATTTAGCATAAAACAGTGGATGCTGAGGTCACACTAGCAGATGAGCATCAGGAGGTCAAGGGCAACATGCATTTCTCTTCCCACACACATACGCTCTGACTATAAAAGACAGCAAGAGACAGATCTGGGAGCCATGCACGTGATTTGGTATGAGCTCTTTAGCTTTTTCCCCATCACTGATTCTAATGGGACGAAAGAGTTTCCAGAAATTGTATATGCAGTAACAAGAAATTACATAAATTCATGCACCATAGATTTTTTTCTTAATATGTTTAAAATATTAGGTATTCATTCATGTATTTATATAACTTCATGCTCATACTTTATCCATTTTCTCCCAAAATATGTTTTTACTTGCAGTACTGACACATATTGACTTAAATAATTTATAATAATGATAATAATAAGTCACATATCTCAGTGTATAAATATAGAGGGACTCCCTTCTAGTACTCGGAATGTAAAGATCGGCGTACCACAGGGATCGGTCCTCGGGCCATTATTATTTATTTTATATATTAATAATATTGGGAATAACCTTGCACATTCAAGTTTTCACCTATACGCTGATGATATGGTGATTTACTCTTCTGCACCTACATTGGATCAGGCTGTGAGTCGTCTTCAATCTGATTTTGATGCAGTTCAGCATACACTGAGCAATTTAAAACTTGTTCTAAATGCGGAGAAATCTAAACTTATGATGTTTACAAAAAGAAAGTCTGCACATTCAAACTTATGCTCAATTACTACTCTTCAGGGTTTGGAAATTGAAGTAGTATCCAAGTATAAATACCTGGGGTTTTTAATTGATGATTCTCTTTCTTTTGGGCCTCATATTCAGTACCTTGTGATGAAATTAAAGTCGAAACTGGGCCTTTTTTTTAGAGTCAAGTATTGTCTTTCTCTTGCAGCAAGGAAGAGATTGGTAGCAGCTACATTTTTGTCAGTGTTGGATTACTGTGATATCATATATATGCAGGCACCTAAGCATTGTTTACAGGCGTTGGATTCAGTTTATCATGGAGCATTAAGGTTCATCACAAATTCAAAAGCCCTTACTCATCATTGTTCTTTGTACTCTCGGGTTGGATGGCCGGGATTGTCATCCCGTAGACTTAAGCATTGGTACTTATTTATATATAAAGTCATTTTAGGTTTACTTCCCTCATATTTACAGCAGAATATCTTTCAAAAAGGTGTAAAGAATTATGGGCTTCGCTCACAGGACTATTATCTTTTAAGCATCCCTAAAGTTCGTACTAATATGGGTAAACGGGCATTCAGTTATGCCGCTCCATTTGATTGGAATCAATTACAAGATAAGTTATGCTTAAAAGAGTTGGTATCACTAAATGATTTTAGATGTATTTTAAAGGATCTAGTTGTAGAGTCACCTGATTGTAAATGTTTTGAGTGAATTGTGTATGTTTTTGTGTATGTCAACTAATGTATTTTGTTTTATGTGTAACTAAATGTGCTGCCTATCTTGGCCAGGACCCTCTTGTAAATGAGATTTTAAATCTCAAGAGTTTTTAATTTCCTGGTTAAATAAAGGTTTAATAATAATAATAATAATAATAATAATAATATATAAAATACGTATGTCATAGTACACTGTCATATCAAATATTTAAATATTGACAAATTTAGCATTTAACCTTGATTAAAAATTGAATTGTCCTTGAAGCAACCTGACGTTGCAACTCCTGTTAAGACCTACTTAAATTATTGACAATTTCTTAATACCTGTGATTTTATATACAGTGTATGTCTTTGTTAAAATATATATATAATCCATCTTCTATCTCTAAATCTAACACATAGCCAGGAAACAAGTATAACCACAGTCATTTATTCCAAACTATGGTAAAGGTAAAACTGTAGGACATTCTTTGCCACTCTGTTTTATTTTCTGCAAATCCATCAGTGTGGTGAAGGCATGATAGTGAAAATAGAATAGGACAAATCATTTTTAAATGGATTTGTGTGTCTCCTGGGGTCCTTCAAATGAAGAAATGTGAAAAATGACTCTCTATGGATACATAATATACAGTCATCAAACAAGTTACGAGCAATAAGCTTGTGAAAATGTAATAGCCCTCATCCTGTTACAAGCAATTAAGAGAATCATTTTTTGAGATTTATGAGAAATGTTTATTTTATTCCATAGTCCATGGCAGTCATAATGTGCTGAGAGCCAACTAGAGACCATCTAGTCAATTGTAACCGTGTTGTCTTGGGTTATTGTAAGAAGTAATATTTATTGAGGTAGTTGGGCATAACTGAATTGCATTTTGGTGTCATTTTATGGCAAAAAATGGCTTTAAAAACACTTTCCAAGTTGGAATTACATTTTCAAGAAAACTGATTTTACCTTACAGGGATTTGCCGAAATTAATTTTCGCACATGAAATAACATAATGGGACACAGTAAAGTCTTTTATAATGTTACAAAACATTTCTATTTCAAATAAATGATCATCAGCCAAAACTGCTAGTTTTAAGCCCACCAAATATCTAACATCTACTGATTGACTGCTTAATGTAGGTTAAACTGGCCATTTGTACAAAAAAGAGAAGAAAAGTTTTGCATCCTGTTTGTGGAAATAGTTGAATTAGTTGTTGGATACAGCAATATAATGCTAATCATGTGCTTCTTTGGATGATAAATAATGCTGAGCGTATTTATGGAGCTTTTAGTTCTTATGTGAACGACCTTTATTGAATCTTCCCACGCCTCGTCACAGAGAACAGTATGATTGGCTATCCACTCACCTGGAAACCTCACAGAGATCTGCAAATGTGGCTGGAAAAGTAGACAACATAATAGCAGGCATCTCAGCCAGAGCACCCACTGTAAAACATTAGCTGAACATTTCACCGTTTGCAGCGCCGGTGGTGGTGTAGCAAGAATATTCCGGCTTTTAAAAGCAAGACCCGGGGTGGTTAGGGAGCTGAGAAGCCTCTTCACTTCTTATTAGCGTTGCCATGGAAACCAGGCATGGAAAGGGGGGCCTATAAGCACAGGGGTGCCGCACCATGGAAGTGTGCAAGACAGGTGTGACAGTTTGCCTGGATTCAGCTTAGCATGGAAAATTCCAATGATGTAGCGTTCAAAAGCCAATCACAGTTGTTTAATGTTAATTGACATAATTGTAAGGAATGTGCACTTGTACTTCAAATTTTACAAATGTATTTTTAAAAATATACTTGCAGATAATATAATATGAATGAAGCAAAAGACCACTTAAAAGTGCTTAAAGAGAGCTCACTTTTTGTGACAATGTTTCTCAACACGCATTTGTACACTTCACTTAATAGCAAACTGAAAGTTTTGCTTTAAAGTATATTTTAAGGTTAATATGATTTAAATGTATTAATGTAACTTCATCATTACAAATGTAGGGTACACTTTATTTTAAGGTGTTCTTGTTACAGTGTAATTATACATTGAAATACTGAGTAATATCAATTTGCTACATGTACTTACCATATGGTTAGGGTTAGGATAAGGGTTTGGCTTAGGGTTACTTGCATGTAATAATACATAATTAATTGTTATTATAATAGTAAGTGCATGTAACGTGTGTAACAAGGACACCTTAAAATAAAGTGTTTCCCAAATTTATAATTACAAAAATTTAAATGCATGCATCAAAGTTTCAACAGAAATGACATTAAAATATATATTTAGTTTGCCATAAATGGTAGTCAGTACATTCAGTAGTACAGTTTTACCATATTTCAAAGCATAAAAGTTATGTAGCAGCATTTAATATAAATTTAAACAGTAATACATTTCTCATTTGATTGCAGCTACCATGCAGTTAAGTGTCTGGAAATATTTCATTCAGTTTGAACTTAAGTGTAGTACACTATTTGTATAACAAGTACTCTTGGTAACACTTTATTTTAAGAACAAATTATTATATAAATGCCTGACGAAGGTCAGTGGACCGAAACGTTGCTTGTACTTATAATAATACATTTCTATATTTAGCATGGACTGATAGTGTGCAAGACTGCATTTTTTTATATTTTTGATTTGACAGTGTTGTTGGACTATTTTTCCTATGCACCTATCGGTTTCTCAGGTGTGCTGAGTTTGTGTTGATTAAGGACAAATTATTAGAATGCATATTGGCTGTTTATTAGTACTTATAAAGCTCATATTAATGCCTTGTCCTACATGACCATATTTTAGATCCTTTAATTCACCCCATACCTAAACTTAACTACCTTACTAACTATTAATAAGCAGCAGATTAGTAGTTTATTGAGGCAAAAGTCAATAAACTATAGTTAATAGTGAGAATTGGTGCCCAAACTAAAGTGTGACTGTACCGTTTAAAAGTATGCTAAAGTGAACTTATTTTTCACAAAGGTTTAGGAGTGATTGTGGACACTGCTAGAATTTGACAGCTGATGCGTTTCATGACGTAAGCGCTCGTGACTGGTGTGTGATGAAATTTGACTGACATGAAAACACACAACTCTAATTGCCCTCACTCTGGTTTTATCACCTTGTGTTATTTTTTCAATCTCTCTCTCTCTCTCTCTCTGTGTGTGTGACCCACACTCCCTCTGGGTGAAAGCGTCTCATTAGAGGACTGAAGTTTGACGGGAGGAACAAACTTTTGTGGGTGTGTAGAACACCTGTAGCACCACCTGTGATGTGTCAGTTTGGTGGCAGACAACAAATACGATATTCTCTCAGTGCAAAAGACATGATGCTAAAGCCTTGAGCTTCACTGATTTCAACTGGTGAAAGTAACTTGTTTACCATTAGCATGTTTTGTTTCGTTTTTAAGCCATGTCCTCATAAACCATGTTCACATTGTAGTACCCATGTAATTATACACATAATAACCTACTCCTAAATATAATGTATAAACTTAAAATTTTCTGTAGAGCTGCTTTGCAATGATTTGTATCGTGAAAAGCGCTATACAAATAAACTTGAATTGAACATTTGTGTCCTCTTAAACCATGTATGCTAGATCACACACACATACTGTAACCACAAATTATATATTAATGCACAAAGTTGCTACATTGTTTGGCAACTGTAAACACAGTTACTAACTGTTACTAATGAACTACTTAGTTGAATAATTGTTTATTCCACTCATTATATTAATATATTAAACTATTTATTGGAAATTAGTATCTTTAATGATGTTGCTGTTCCCTCCATTTAAAAAAAAAAATAATAAAAAAATAAATATATAAATAACTGTACATTAAAGTGGTACTACATTTTAGTGGATTTTAGCATTTCAGTGCACATCATTCCTAAGAATAACCCTAACTTATCATTAAAAAAATAGATATTTAGTATTATAAATGATAACAGCTAAGGGACTGTCACGTGTTTGTTTCCATTTAGTTCCGTTTTGCCCTTATTTGGTTTTTCCTGTTCTCGTTTAGTCTCCATCATTAGTTTATTAGTCCCCAGCTGTGTTTGATTTGATTATCTAGTTTTCTCCCTGTTTATAAGTCCTGTGTTCTCCCCTGGTTCTTTGTCTGCTGTTATGTCTTCACCCCGCTTGATGTGTGTTCTCCTGGAATTTTGGATTAATAAAGACTGTTTGATTTGAAGATTCCCTCGTCTCCTCGCTCCTTCGTCCCCAGCACACCGTGACAGAACAGCAGACCAAAACAAGAAGTGAGCGGCGTCTTTTCCCCGTTTTGTTTTCCGTGTTTTTTGAAAGTTTTTTTTGTTTCCAGTTTGTTTTCCCCTCCGCGGCTATGGAAACCGCAGAACGTTTCGCCGCCCTAGTCCGTCAAGATCTCCCTTTCTTCGAGTATGCCAGGGAATTCTGCGGGCTCGCCGTGGCAACGGCATTGGAGGACGCCACCATCAATTCGCTGTTCTGGCTCGGGGCCAACTATCATCGCCCCGTGGACCTCCCAGACACCACTGGACTAAGTTGGAGGGAAGGTGTTTTCCGGTGTCTGGGGAATGTCCAGGCCCGAGCAAGAACAAGCCCGCCGTCCGCGGCTCCGAAGTCATTCCCACCGCTGTCCACGGCGAAGTCAAGACCGCCGTTCGTGGCCAACGCAAACCTGCCACTGTCCACGGCTCATTCAAGCCCACCATTCGCGGGGAATTCTACGCCCCCCGTCAAGCCCAGGGAGGGCTCCTGATCCCCCGTCAAGCCCAGGGAGGGCTCC
>JAFVLL020015848.1:0-10722 GCA_021397915.2 Tor tambroides | reverse complement strand
AAGGATGAAGTCATTTAGTGACAGAATGGCAGTTTGGAGGATTTTTTGTGATCTTACTTTAAAAGGAGGTGACCCTTAGAGACCAAATGATTGACATGTTATGGATCCTATCTGGAAGAGTGACATGAGGTCGACCCTCTCTTTTCATTTCTTCTCTGCTTCTTCACAGATGTCCAATGTGACCCCTGAGTACTGTCTGGACATAATCAATAAGTTTGAAGTCTCTGAGGAGAACAAGCAGAATGGAGTTCTTGGAATCGAAGGTGAGGACTATGTTTGGCCACACTCAGCTTTTCTTGCCCTCCCTATTTTACTAGATTTATTGCAGAAAACCTGAGAGAATGTCTGAATAACTAGACTCAAACTATTCTTAATCATGTGAGTAATTAAAAAAAATGTATGTAATTATCCTGTAACCAAAGATTAAAGGGATAGTTCACCCAAAAGTGAACATTTTGCCATCATTTACTCACCCCCACGTCGTTCCAAATCTGTGTGAGTTTGTTTCTTATTCTGAACATAAAAGAAGATATTTTGAAGAATGCTGATAATCAAACAGCTGATGGTCCCCATTGACTTCCATAGTATTTCTTTCCCTACTATGGAAGTCAATGGCAACCAACAACTTTCAAAGCTCTTCAAAATATCTTCTTTTGTGTTCAACATAAGAAAGAAACATATAGAGGTTTGGAAGGACTTGAGGGTGAGTAAATGATGACAGAAATTTTCATTTTTGGGTCAACTATTCCTTTAAGGTCCAAACTAATCTCACAACAGCACAACATCAGTAGAGGTTATGGAAGGCACTGCTAAACCAGCACCAGTTAAACTGTGAGCTGTGTCTTGAAACTGTGTCACGTTTATTGTTTGGCATTTGTGTCTCCACTAAGTGTCAACCTACTGTAGAAACTATAGAATACATGACTCCATAGCTTTGGAAGATAGTAGAGATGCTTTTACGTTTACATTTTACAGGGTGGTGGGTAGTGTGACAGCAGAACAGGCTGTTCTGTTGGATCTTAAAGTTTCTGTTTGTGTGTGCGTGTGCAGCGTGAAACTTCATCAGATCTTTTTGGAGCTTTTATTGATTGGGTCCATAAGCACTGTCCACTGACAGTGAAGCACTGGCCACCCTCTTTTCCCTTAAGCTAAATAAGACACAGGGGCTCAGTTCAGCTTGGCTTCCTGTTAGAGCAAAGCTGGTGGAACTGATTGACCCTGCCTGCTGTATGTGAGCCCTTAATAATCCTCTGGTCAGACATCAGTATAAGAGAGAAAAGACAATCTATCTATCTATTGATCGATCGATAGATAGAACTCGATAGATCAAACTCCATTCGATCTATCTATCTATCTATCTATCTATCTATCTATCTATCTGTCCGTCCGTCCGTCCATCCGTCCGTGGGAGGGAGACATATTTCTGTTTATACCTGGTGTTTTTTGCCCACTTTCCTGATTTATTTGAGGGGAGGGTCTATGGGCGTTTGTATATATGGGCCTTTTCAGATCTTTCAATATAATATTGCGAAATAAGCTTGTGCAATTTACATATGAATATGAAAGGAGACAACGGAATATGACACAGATGGCATCAGCTTTTGTTATAGCCGCTCTGATAGTCACAAAACTATGCTGAATGCTGTGGGTTTGTGCTATAGTGTCAGGACTGGTAGAAGAACATTATGCTTTTTACATTTTTTCATCTTCAAACCAAACTTACAATTTCAGCCGGCAGTTTAAATCCCATCTGTTTAAGAATTAGGTCAGTAGGCAGAGAGCAGGTGGTCTTGGCTGTTCGTACACATTTGACCACATGAGCGTCTACATTGTGAAAGCAATCCATTCAAATGTGTTTTCGACTACCTCTGGAAGTTGCCAGAAGTGGACAAGCTCAAACCATTTCAGATCCCATTTACACCTGTATTTAGAATTGTCCACATGTGATTGGATTGCAAAAAAACGCATCTTAATACCAAATGTAAACAGGGCCTATCTGTCTGTCCTTTTTTGCAATATTTTTTTGTTTGTGTGTGTGTGCCGCTTCCATAATTGAATGTATGATGTGTTTCTTAGTGACTTGTTTTCCATTAGTGGCTTGTCAAGCTGAAACTAATTCATTCAGCACACATCTGCTGCATACCACTCGCACACAGCTCTCTTTTTGTCTAAAAACTACATTTTTGAAAGAGAGCAAGACATTTAGTCTTTTAAAAAGCCACTGGAATGATCCCTCCGGTTGTTGCACTCTGCAATTTTGCCATCACCCCTTTTGTCCGATGTCCTCATATTTTCTTGGCAGAGTTGATTGTGTAAGGTTTTAACAACTGATATTTTAGCAGTGCGTCATTAATCATTTGCCTAAATTTTGAGCTTTTGAAAGACATGTTGCATGTTTTGTTTTTGATTTGTTTTGATTTTGTAGCACTATATAATATATGGCTCAAAGAAATAAATATACAGCTGTTTTGTGTCTGCTTTCGCTATCTAGGGTTCACCAACTACATGCGGAGCCCAGTCTGTGATGTGTTCAACCCTCAGCACAACGAGGTCAATCAAGACATGGATCAGTCTCTGTGTAACTATTTTATAGCCTCTTCCCACAACACCTACCTGACTGGAGATCAGCTGCTGTCCCACTCCAAGACGGACATGTATGCTTGGGTCCTGCAGGCCGACTGCCGCTGTGTGGAGGGTAAGAGATAACACTTGTGGATATATGTCTGATACATCTTTTCCAATGGTTGTAAATAAATTGCTTTGTGGAGCCTTTTTTGTGACTATGCTTTGCGTTACAGTGGACTGTTGGGATGGTCCAGACGGGGAGCCTATGGTCCAACACGGCTACACTCTGACCTCCAAGATCAACTTTAAATCTGTCATTGAGACCATCAACAAATATGCCTTTGTAAACAATGAGTGCGTACTTTCTTCTTTCTTCAGTTTTTCTTCTCTCTTTTATGATAGTTGTTTATGATCAGTCATTAGTTGATGTCAGGAAATCAATCATCATTTTCTTTGTAGCTTTTTGAAACTATCCCCGGTGGGCATAGTGAAGCCATTTAAAGCTCATTTAAATAAACCATATGTTCACTTTTTAAAAGTTTTAAAGTAATTTTATATTTAAAGTACTCTGATGTATCATGAGATATCGACTGTTGTTTAATTATACTCCCAGAAATTTTAAGTTATCAGAAATATTTGATAACATAAATCAAAATGTAATCAAAATGTGTTTTTAAAATAATGATCTTTAATTTTGTTTAATTAAAATAAATAAATAAATAAATAAATAAAAGATTAAAAGATAAATGTTGGTGGAATCATGTCACAGCAAGGTAGCATAATACCACTGAAACATTTATCATCACATATTACATACCGCCTTACATAATATTTAGAAAAAAATAGTACTATAATACATAATATGCGGCAAGCAGTAAGCTAGTTTTCCATTAAACATTACAATACAGCTTCATAATACAAAATTGCTTAGTGCCCCCTAAAAATACTGCATATTTCAATAATCATCTTCACAAGGGAATGGCATGTGTGTTCATCTGTGTTAGACTGCTATCTGTTTTCATGTGAAATAGACTGTTAACTCAAAATCAGTTCAGATGGGCTTGCAGACCCTATGTTTGCTTTGTTTTACTGTTACCAGATAAGGCATCCAGTGAGGTGCATGACAAAAAAATTATATTTAATTTGTTGTGAAAAATTGTTTCGTTTTTCACCATGAGGATAAGTACAGCAATAATTCAAGAGAACTTCATGTACCAGTGCCTGGATGCTCCTAGAAAGCTACCTGTCTGTTTCTTTAATGGTTTTTTATCATTAAACAGCCACCTGTTTCAGCTAATGGCTCAACATAATGGAGCAAATGAGCCTTTTAGCACATGCACATCACATGCAAATTACACTCACCTAATCCCATGACACCTGCTGAGACAGCATCGCTATCACTGTATCCCTACAGGACATCTTTTTATCTTTCCATTTCCTTCTTTCAGATTATCTTGTTTTTTCATGGTGTGTGTACATGTACAGTATGTGTACTTTTTAAACCTTGAGGGTTTCCCTGATTCCTAGGTATCTGACATTCAGGCATAGCTTGTCATTTTCATGGAGCACAGCATTATTATTAATTTTTTTTCAGCACTCAAATTTTTTCTGTGTTCACCCTTTTATGATGTATCACATGCAGCCATCAAATTCACAACACATCTTTTTCTTAATGAGTGTTTTTGCCTTATTTGGTCATGGAAGGAAGACCTGAAAATGTCAGGAAATTTTGTGATTTCCAGGCTTGAAAATATAATCTTTTTTTTTTTTTTAAAAGTTTAGAAATATATATCCTGAATATTGTTTATATATGCATGTATTTATTTATTTATACATTCAGGTTCTGCTTTAAAACATTTCATTGCTAGATTTCAATGATAGATATTTGTGACCCTGGACTTATGTTGCACGGGTATATTTGTAGCAATAGCCAAAAATACATTGTATGGGTCAAAATTATCAATCTTTCTTTTATGCCAAAAATCATTAGGATATTAGGTAAAGATCATGTTCCATGAAGATATTTTGTAAATTTCTTACCGTAAATATATCAAAACTTAATTTTTGATTAGTAATATGCATTGCTAAGAACTTCATTTAAACAAATTTAAGGGCGATTTTCTCAGTATTTTGACTTGTTTGCACCCTCAGATTCCAGATATTCAAATAGTTGTATCTCGGCCAAATACTGTCCTATCCTAACAAACCATACATCAATGGTAAGCTTATTTATTCAGCTTTCAGATGATGTATAAATCTCAATTTCAAAAAAATTGACACTTATGACTGGTTTTGTGATCCAGGGTCACATTTGTCTGTCTCCAGTAATATAGAAGTGTAATAGTTTTATATCTGTACCTAAGAGGTTAGTTGATCAACATGTGTCAGAACCCTTTAACGGTAAAATATCTAAACATCATTAAAACAGGGTAAATTTACTGGATAAGCAAAACTGTTAAGAAATTGAATTAAACAATTTGCAGTGGGATAAGAAAAAATGAACTTAATTCAACAGATATTTATTCTCTGAAAACATAATATCTAATGCAGATATGTATAATATCTTATATGTATCACTTTTCAAGCAAATATATCATGATTCAGGGATGTTTCGATAGGTTTATTATATAAACAAGGCACAAACACCGATTAAGAGAAAGATTTTTGCATTGTAAAATGTGTGGTGTTTTCTTGCATGCTTTTGGAAACACCTTGTTAGAGGAATTGTTATAATATGCAGTGTCGAGATCTCAGACTGTGAGTGAGAATAGAAACCAAAGTCAAGTGTGATTTGTTTGAGTGTGCAGGTGAAGTAAACAGAACAGCCAGACAGCATGTGGCAAGGGAAAGAAAGTAAAAAGAGAGACACAGTCAAAAGACAGACATACAGGAAAAAGGGAAGAGTGAGATGGCAAAAGAGAGAGAGAGAGCACATGACAGTGAAGATGAGTCAAGATGAAAGAAATACGGATAAAAGGTTAATGTCGGGGGAAGGCTCTGGAGGCAGGGAGCAGCTGCTGACTGTTCTAGCTGTTCCCTGGTTTGTGATTACTGTCACCCTCATCCTTTCTCTCTTCTGTCTCCTGCTGCATCAGGTTCCCCGTGATCCTGTCCATAGAGAATCACTGTAGCATTCAGCAGCAGAAGAAGATAGCTCAGCACCTGAAAGAGATCTTCGGAGACAAGCTGGATGTGGGGGAGGCTCTGAACAAAGACCCAAAGCAGCTCCCCAGTCCAAACTCCCTGAAGGGCAAGATACTTATAAAGGTTTGGCATGAACTGAAGACACCCTTATCTCCATTTCTTTCTTTACCAAAACCTCAAATTATTCTTTTCCTTTTTCTGCTTTTGTCCACTGTTCTCTCTTTTCTTTCTGTCTTTTGTTAAACCCAACTTAAATTTACATGCTGGTATGGACTAGTTAGTTCTGGTGAACCAGCGCAGTCTTGACTGTTCACCAAAAAATGACCAGTATGCAGGACCTCCAGATTTAAGACAAGTAAAAAGATATGTTACGTAATGATTTGAAAGTTTTAAGTCACTTTTAAAACAAAATATAGCAGTAGATCAAAATTCTAAAACAAAATGCCATTAGGAATATAATAGACCACAATTTTACAAGTTTTGTGCCATTTGTCCTGCATAGAGAGATTTATTCATCCAGTGGGGCAGACTTGTTGGAAGTTTTGCAAATCCACATTTTTATGGTTGTTGAGCCCTTAAATGGTTGGCACTGAAAGACCAGCCAGTGATGAAATTCTCTTTCTGGTGAAAAAAAATGGAAATTAACGTGGACAATTAGAACGTGTGAAGGGAGAATGAGTGTTAGTTAGAAAGAGATGGGCTAGAGGATTGGAAGTTGAGCTGTAAAGATCAAGAAGTGGGGTTAGCTGTCATAGTCTAGCAAGTTGGGACACACACTTGTATACTGTTTTATGAAGACTCTCCATAGGTATAATTTTTTCATACTGAGTTAATCATACTTCCTGTCCCCTGGCAATAACACCACCCTTTAACATAACCCTCACAGAAAGCTTCTGGCAATTTTAAATTTCAGAAAACAATGTTTTTTAAGCCATTTGATTTATCTGGACACAGGAAGTGTTTACATTGTAATGCCCACATTTACGTTGTAATACCCATGTCATTATACATGTATGTGTTCTCATAAACTGTCTTCAAGCACACAAACTTACAATAAGACAACTCTTGCATTAATACCTCCTATGCAACCAACACCTCAGTCTTCCAAAAAAATGATGTAAACAGTGCCACAATGGTGTTCTTCAGCTTGTAACAGTAGGAGAAAAGTGTTTTTGTGGTAACAAAATGGTACTCAATTCGTTCAAACAGCTGATTCATTCAGAAATGAAGCAAGTGACAATAAAGATAGGTTATTGAATTATTGGCTTAGTTCATTCAAAAACATGGATTCACTCAATAGCGATATTAAGTAAAAACAGGCTATACTGACAATATTGTGTCTAAAACACAATGTTAACTTCTTATTTATTGAGCTATTGTATAAAATCAACATCATTTGCAGCTATGCAGTTATTTTTGTGAAAAAAAATGCAGGTTTGCTTGTGATATTGTGATATTGCTAAACTATATCATATGATGTAAATATAAGACAAAAACCATGCAGGAGAATTTTTTCCTTGTATCTTTAGAGGCATTCTAATAAGCTACATCACACAGGCAGTCATCATCCTGCATCATGGTTATCAGCGGGGTGCGTTAAATGAGTTAATGCATTTTTCCCCCATAATTATTGGCACGTAATTAATGTATTAAATCGACAGCCCTAGAATAATCACATGCATAAAGAAATAAATACATACATAAAAAACACAAAATAGAAACACAAAATAAATGTAATGAAGGCCAAGTTCTAGTGAAATAGCTTCACAATCCTCTATTCCATTTCAGAACTGTACAACTTTCTCATGTGGATCATGAGATAAGATATTCTGAAGAATGTCCTAGCTGCTAGACTGAAAATATACTGTGGACTGTCAAGCTCTAGAAGAGTTCATACCACTCATGAACTATATTTGGAAGTTGTACAATAACTTCATTTAGTTTCACACATGGCTATTTTCAAACCTTTTGCATCAAGATGTTATGCTTTGTTTGACATCCATAACATCAAAAAACACTGGTAAAGTGTTTACATTATGTGTGAAGTTTGAATATGTACATCAATATTGACTTCAACTTTTAGTCTTTTCCCCACACAAAGCTATTTTATGTGGCTTCAGAAGACAAAGAATGCATGGACATCTTTAATGATGTTTTTTGTTCTTTTTAGACCTTGTAAAGTAAGTGATGACAGAATTTTAATTTTAGCTAAACTACTTAAGGGTGTAATGGAATCAGATGGTCAGTCAGATGAGAAGAGAGTATTGTTTTGTGTAAATACCGACGTCACTGTGCCAGCGAGGAGCTTGGCATTAGTAAAACAGGTCAAGACAGATGGCACTGCCAGCCTGCTACTCTACAGGAGCCTCTCAGTTGAGCAAACAGTGACGGCAGACTCTTAAACCCAGCAGGGACCCTTTGTGATTGGAGCACACTTGAGTAAATCCCCCCACACTTGAATACGGGTCTCCTTTGATTACACACACACACACACACACACACACACACACACACTCAAACATGTCACAATGTCAGCTCCCTCCGGCAGACGAGAGCACTCATCCTGTGTTCCTGCAAACTCTGGAGGTCAAAAGCACGGGATTGATTTTCCCTCCACCTTGTCCCTCCACCAGCAACTCTTATTTCCCACTAGCCCTCACACAAATGTGTTTGTGAGAGAGACCGACAGACAAGGAGGAGACAAGTGTCTGTGTTTGGAGTTTTAGGTTTAATGACCCTTAAATGGGTTTCAATGCTCTGAAGTGTCTAAGACACTGTTTATCCTCAAGCTAAGATATTCAGTGCATTGTGGGTCATTGGCTTGGCCCCAATTGCTGTTAAATTTCTGAATGACAGGTGAAAGTGAGTTGTGTATCTTATCGGGAATGAAATGACAGGGTTACTGACTCAAACTAAAACAAAACATTACATTACATTTCAAATATTACGTTACTTCATTGGACTTAAGACTACATACACTGTAAAAAATGAAAGCGAATTTAACGGTAAAGGACTGTAAAAATGCTACAGTAAAAACCTGTTAAATGGTTAACGGTAAGTTCACCTACTATATACGGTGAAAAACTCTATTGGACATTGCATGCAATTTTACGGTAGTACACCATTTTCGGAAGTGAAAAAGAACATAAAATTTACAGTGAATAACTGTAAATTGACATTCCCAGAATTCCCTGCGTTACATTTCAAATTTGATGGGTTTTTTTTGTTGTTGTTGTTGAAATAACTGTTTCTTAGTTTTTTCTTATCAGTTTTGTACATTAGGGTTGTATGTTACATCTAATGTTGTTAAATTAATGTTTAGTGCATTATTTCAGTTTCGTGTGTTACCATGATGGTGTTTAGTGTTTGTGTGAATGACACTGTGAACCTTCTATATATGCATTTAAAAGCTGCTTGTGATGGGCTTTGGTTCATCATGTGACTTTCTCATCACCACCTGCTTTTGGTGGTTATCAGTGTATTACAAAGGTACAAAACAGATTTCAGTACTTCAATAGGTTGGTATATTAACATTATATCAGTTAATGAAATGATAGAATTTAAATGTAAATTTAAGTTAAAACCATAAAGCCTGAAACGTTGCTACTGTATTTTTTACGGTAAAATTCTGGAAACCACAGCTGCCGGTTTTTACCGTAAATTTTTTTTTACAGTGATACTACACTTCTCTTTCACCTGTGGCCAGCAGTCATTAGTATGGATTCAATTTTAGTGTCAATATCTGAAGTGCTATGTCAACACGCACGGGCTCTAAGGTGCTGTTGATAGTTTAAAGAGAGGTGAAACACTATCTATCACTCAATAATGGGGTTGTTTGCTGACAAATACTGTAAAAAAAGGATTATGGAAGCATTCATTCATACTTTCTTGTCTATAGGGGAAGCGTCTTCCTCCGTACTTGTCTGCAGATGCTGAGGAGGGTGAGGTATCTGATGACGACAGTGCTGATGAGATTGAAGATGACTTCAAGCTAAAGAATAGCATGGTAAGACTACAACACACACCGATCAGGATTGAGCATAATGACTGCTCACTAACACATATATACACACTCAGGGTTGGGCAAAGATACATCAAAATGTATTTTAAAATAAAATGCCAAATACCTTAATTTCAAGTGTATGAAAATAAACTACAAAATACAGCAGCCACACCATGTATCAAAATAAACTACTGTAGTTTTGTAATTTAAAAATGCTAAAAAATACTTTTACAAGGGAGCATAAGATTTCTTCGCAAACCTTCCATCAATAGGCCTATTTGATCTATCCCTTGACCAGTAAACAGTGTTTGATAGCAATAGCTTTTCTCTGCCTGAGTCATGCAATAAATCTGACATATGCAACCAGTTAACAAATAAAATATTCACATATCCCTGTGACCTCCCAGATGGAGGTTAGTTTTAAAGTAACCAACAGTTTAATGTCTAAAAGTTTGCAAATGACTCAAGATTGTATCCTAATTTAGTTATTTGGTTTTGGTAACGAAGGGTCTACTTTACATCAGCAACACTGACTCAGTGACAAGTCATTCATAAGAAGACAACTGATGGCACCTGTGTTCATAGCAACTAGTTTCTAACTAATTAATCATTTGACTGGAAATCATAAATATAATAATATATTATGTATCAGGCAGACATTCATGCAATGGTATGCAAAATCATGATCCAACTAAACAGCTACTTCAATTAGGGTACACATTTATTTATCAATCATTGGGCACCTATTTCGAAGTTGAAAACAAACATTTTAGCATTTCAACAATTATTAAATGATCAATATGTTTTGATTTTAAATGTAGCCAGAAACGTAATCAGAAAGTAGCAACAGAACTTGTCAAGAAATATTAACCCAACTCCAACCACTGAATCTATGGGCTCGGTGCACAAGATGGTGCCGGTGAGCTTCGGCGACGCGAGTGTGTGCATACTTACTTCCGGTCTTGCGACGTTCGCATTTACTGTAAGGGGAAACTTCATACGAAACTTGG
>JAFVLL020015847.1:0-13557 GCA_021397915.2 Tor tambroides | reverse complement strand
CTGTGAGTTATATGCAAATGTCAAAGGCTAAAATGGTCTCTTAAGCCATAAAGTGTAAACACCCATCAATGATCTTAAGCATATGCTACAAAACCTATCCATCTTTCTGTCCGATGCCTCTCCCCAATAAATGGCACTGGTTTCTTTTTGGACAATGACCTCAAACGTTTTCACCATATTGTGTTTAACACTGGGTTAAATGTAGAGAAAGAATGTTAATTTATGAGTATCTGATATCTATGACCAGAAATTAAGCATTTCAAGATTTCATGTACCCAGAACTGGTTTCTCCTTGCGTTCAGGGTTTAATTTCAACCACATGCTGTGTTTTATGGAAGATATCTTGATCCAGTGACATCAGAACAAGGCGAGCGAGACATTTAACCATTAACACCCTAACCCTCCCTCGCTAATGTCCCTTCCCCCTAGGCTCACACATTCCCACAAAGCCCTAAATCTGAGGCTAAATAAATGGTTGGCACAACATCCTCCCAGATGCCAGCAAGAGGACAAGTGTGATAGATCTGTCCCATTGAACGGTCATGCTTCAGTAGATGAGCTGGATGGCTGATGTGTCTCATTCTCTTTTTGTTTGGTTTCTAGTCAGCATGTTATATGTTGAACATTTACTCACATGAACACATGTAGCCCCATGGTGTTTTTTCATCATTGCTTGACTAAACCATTTGCAAACAATTAGATTCCTCCTAAAGCCCATTGTCAACTCCACACACACACACACACACACATGCACACAACTCCCTAGGGCTTGAGGAGGGGTTCTTTCTCTAGTAATGAAAGAGAATCTGCCATGGCCACGATGAGTTTTCAAGCTTAATCATTTCTTCATTTGTTCAATCTTATTGAGACACACACACACACACGCACACACAAATAGCTCTCTGCAGCACGTAACCCAAATCTGTCAAATATTCTCATTAAACTCTGATGAACAAAATTTGAACTGGTTGTTTCACATATTAGCAACAATATTAAAGGAAAAGCTCACGCAAAAATTAAAATATTGTCACTTAAATTTTCTTGATTCTTTTTTCGTGTGTGTTTCTTGAAAGAATCTTAAGTCTGATCTTGAATTAGTTGGTTCGATTTACAAAACTGGTCTATGGTAATGATGAATTCACAAAGTGAATTCTTGAACTCAGCTCACTATCTTAATGATTTGACTTTGGGTTAAAGTAATGGAAGAGAATCATGTTCATGGGGATCCTCTGCAGTGACTGGGTGCTGTCAGAAGGAGATATACGCAATCCACAGGACGCCAGTCCATCAAATAATGTCTTGTGAAGTGAAAAGCTGTGTGTTTGTAATAAATTCATCATTAAGATGTTTCTATGTTTATATGACTAAAATTCAACTCCACTTGTCTGAATCTGGGGAGTAATGTGCACAAATCAGGCACAGATTACAAGCCAAAACAGTTCTAAACAAATATGTTTGTAATAAATATGGATTTTAATGTGTGAGGACAACAGGGGATGGACTTTTTCACTGGAGGAAGTGTTGTTATGAATTGTGCAGTGGTATTTTAGTCAGACGCAATGGCTTAAATGATAAAACGCCTTGATTTGTTTCTTACAAACATACAGCTTTTCACTTGATGGACTGGAGTCATGTGAGTCACTTGCAGATTATTGTGATGTTATTATCAGATGTTTGGACTCTCATTCTGTATGATGTAATGCTACATTTTTTCAAACCTGTTCCGATGAAGAAACAAAGTCTTCTACATCTTGGATGGCTTGAGAGTGAATAAAAATGAAACAAAATTAAATTTTTGGGTGAAATATTCCTTTAACTCTGAAGGGAAAAATGATCACACTTGGAACATAGTGCAAGAGTTGTATTAATCACATTTAAGATACTTCTATGGTGATTTCATGTCATTTGAGTCCTCATTCATTGTAATTTTATGGTAAAGAGCAAGCGGTGCAGTATGTCATTTCCATTCATCAAAGAAAATCATACAGGTTTGAAACGGCTTGAGGGTGAACAATGGTGGCAGAGTGAATTGTCCCTTTAAGCATTATGCATTACCCCGAATGTCCAATAGTTTAAAATACCAATATAACCAACCTTGTGCTCTACTTCCAGAAAATGAGGTTAAAAGCTTTGCTCATCATGACAGTGTCTGTCTTTAATGGGCTGCTGTCATTTTTCATCTCTGTAATTTATTGGATGACAAAAACTTAGTCATGCAATGAATTGCCCATTTGAAACAAATCTAAGACTGTGCCTTGTAGAGTCCTTTTTGAGCATAGTTGAGAAAGCTGGAGAGGGTGAGACCCACAGTGAGTCATATCTTCAGTATTAATGTCAACTCAAGGCAATTAGAGGCAGCAAAACTGGCTTAGAAAATATAAAGGCCATAGAAATGAATCATGGTGATTGTTTCTTCCATTAAGCAGGTGTGAGGCTTTGATACATCTGATTTCCATTTTGTCTTTTTTGTGTGTCTGACTCATATGCTGAATTTTGTTTCCGCTGTTCTGGAAGAGTGTGAAACTTTGTTCTAAAGCTGAATGAAGTGTGTCATTTCCGTGCCACTTACATCACTAAATTCATTTGCTAAAACAATGCTCATTCACCAAGCGTGCGCATGCACAAATTGGTGTGAAAGCTGCAAATAAGCATTTTCATGAACAAATCATCATTCACCAAAAACTTTATTCTAAATATACTAAAAAATGTGGGAACAACTGAAACCACACATGCACACGAATCACATAATCTAGGTAGCCTTATAATTGTGTTGAAATGTTATATTTCATCATAAGTATATTTCATCATATATAGTGAAAGAGTATAGCTTAAATATGCAAATGGATAATGGGAGGTTTGTAATCTGGGTCTGTATAAAAGAGGTTTATTGTTGTTTAAGCTGGTTTTCAGGATGGCATACTTGGCTTCGCTTGGGAATCTGCATACTGTCAGCATCATATGTTTGCTGCCTTAAAAGAAATGTTGTATGAGAAAGCCCTTATATGGAGAGATATGGAATGGGTGTGTTTTATGCAGATGACTATCCTCAGGTATGTGGTCACTCATTTGGAATACTCATTTGGAATTAGAACAAGGTTAAGAAAAAATAACGTCCATATGAACATATGAGTTAGAGTTTTTATGAGATGTTCTTCTGTACACATATGAAATAGCCTAATTCATGCCATTAATAGTGAATGAGACCCAATGATTGGCAGATAAACAGTTAGCCCCACCCCCAAACTCAAATCATTGGTTAAGGATGCACAAACAAACATAGTTTATATATACATATATATATATATATATATATATATATATACACACAAATTTTTTGGCATTTTTTGCTTTTATTGTGATAGGACAGATCAGAATTGACAGGAAGCGAAGTGGGAGAGAGAGGAGGGGTGGGATTGTGAAATGTCCTCAAGTCAGTATCCGAAGGCTATGGAAGCCCACAAGGCTATTGACGCCAACAAACAAATGATTTTAAATCATTAAAGAATATTTATGGGAGTTTTTTTAACGAAAGTATTCTCTTGATGGAGACAAAAGATAATTATTTCAGATCTGGAACAGAATGTTGGTTAACCCAGGTATTTTCCCTCATGAATAGCATCTTTTAACTTCTGGTTTGTGTGTTAGGGGTTTTTGTTCGAGTTAAGGGTAGGGTTAGAGCTGTTTTTATTTGTGTGTAACTGTGTGTGTTTGTAGCCGACACAGGATCTCTAAAGTTTAACGCTGGTCACCATCTTTAGTGTGTCAAATTCCTCAACTGACCTCTAAAACAGAGCTCTGTGGTGGAGACTCGTGCGAGTGTGACCGGTCTTGTCCTGAACTCCTTTTGTTCTTATCTCGACAGCATCTCGTAGATTGCATGTTTGTCTGCTTACCAACAAAAAGACGACTCTCTTGAGGGAGGAATAAAAACCAAATGAAAACATGAGATGCTACTTCAGAAATAGGAAGGATTTGCAAACACAGGCTATAAAATAGACCAGATGGTTGAGTTCATACATTGTTCACACTCCCACACACAGAATCCTGTGAGGAAGGAAAAACTGCTTACTAGCGTCATTTCAAATCTGTGAGCCTTACATATTTATTTAATTTCATTGCCTCTGCACTACATATGATATGTGTACTTACGAGGTCTGCTAGATCATGTTTAGATGCACATATGGCCTGATTTGCTACATAATTTGCTTCATACTAGGCAAAAATAAATAAATAAAACAAGATCTCTGTGGGTAGCTGATAGGAAAACCTCTTTAGGCTTAGATTAAACACTAAATGATAGTATAAACAGATCAATAATGTGATCAAGAACAGCTGTGGGTCTGTTAGCCTCTCTACGGAGGACTGCAACCATGCTAGTTCAGGCTAATTTATGCTAGTTTGGCGCTAGACTAGCTAGTGGAGGTTCATAGCCATATTGTAGCCAGCAAAAGTTAGCTGGTGTCGCTGTTTTAGCTAAGGAAGTCTTGTTGGTTTAACTAGCTAAACACCCTGCTAAGACATCTAGCATCTAAAACACAACATATCCTGCTAACTGGTCTTTTTAGCAGGATATAGTGCCTTCTACTGCATGCTAATGCTATTTTGTGCTGTTATACTATATTAGCAAAGCTTATGTGTATGACAAGACCTTTAATGCCAAAAGTGCTAATTATCAGGCATGTGTCAACACCGAACGCTCACATGCTAGCCGCTGCACCACTGACCTCTGGCCTGAAGATGGTAATTCACGATAAGCATGATGAAAACAGACACGGTGCCCTTTTCTCCAGCCTTGTGTTTTTGACACACATAGTTTTGTTTCATTGTTTTATGGGTTCGTATTCAGGGCATGATTGCTAGCGTGCAACACAGAAGAACAAAATGGGATAATTATGTCATATCCTCTGACTTGTTACGCCCGCACAGTGACGAATCGCCGGAAGGGGTGACAGATGCAGTGTTCAGTAGATTGGTCTCTCGGCACCAGCCGTGAATGATAAAGTAGAGCGATTACATATTCCAGCCATGAGCTAAACGGTTTTAACATTTTAATCCGTAATTAACAGCAAGCCAAGAGCCGTTGGGATGCAGACAAACGGGATTGAATTTTTCATTATAGTACGTGGAGTTGTTCATTTGGCTTGTGATTTTTAAACTACAATCTTCAGAAGGCCCAAGCTCAGTCTCATAAACACTTAACATATTAATGATGCTTTAAGCATAGCGGTATTTATTACAATGTTCCATTAAATTCACCTATTAGATTTCAGTGTTTTAAATGGCTTGTTTTTTTGCGTGTGTAGTGAAAGCATGCTATTTATGTCCTTTCTACACCCACATTCTGGGGGGTTTAACTGCTCTGATTTGGCACTGTAGAATTACAGCCTACCTTCTCTCAGGCGTCCATGGAAGGAACTGAGAGTTATTTCAGATTTCCACGACATTCACCCAGCAATTAACAGGGATAGAAAATTGCTCAGAAAAGGCAGGTGTGCCATGACAGTGAAGGTTTAGGCTAAGGGGATACAAAGTTTGTATAGTAGAAACATCGTTATGTCTATGGAATATCCCCATAAAACATGGAAACCAGTGTGTGTGTGTGTGTGTGTGGTCCTGGTAAACCCTATGTTATGGGGACAAAATGTCCCCACAAAGAGGGCTATATCTGAAATACTTGTCCTTGTGGGGACATTTTTTTGGTCCCCATGAGGAAACAAGCTTATAAATCATACAAAATGTTTTTTGAAAATCTAAAAATCCAGAAAGTTTTCTGTAAGAGGTAAGTTTTTGGTGTTGGGTTGGTGTAGGTTGATAGAAAATACAGTTTGTACAGTATAAAAACCATTACGCCTATAGAATGTCCCCATAAAACATTGAAAGGGTTTTTGTGTGTGTGTGTGTGTGTGTGTGTGTGTGTGTGTGTGTGTGTGTGTGTGTGTGTGTGTGTGTGTGTGATTTATAAATTTGGGTTTTAATGACTCATTTTAAAAGGATAATTTGACCTTTTTATGACAAAGTAATTTAAATTTAAGTCATGTGTTGCAACTCTCCGAAACCTATTTATTATTATATTATTATTATTAATTCATTATATATGTTTTAAAAAAATACCTTTTTACCTTAAAAATATATTTCAAAACTATAATATAAAAATATATCAACATAAAAATAATGATTAAGATGTTCACATTAACATGTATCCTGTAAAGAATCTGTGGTTTATACTATTACTTTTTACTTGATGCTTACACCAAATTACATTTTTAGAGCAATTAAATGTAAACTTTTGAATATTGTGTAAGTTTTTCAAACTATCATGAATGCAAATATTACAATTTTTATATATCTGCTTATACAGTATATCTGCATATCTGCTCTGGATCTCACATCGCCATCACAGAGTAATCTCCATATTTAATCACTGGCAGCTTGCTTAAGTAGACTGTGGAGATTTGGAACGGCTCCAGTCAATGCCATTGTGTGGCAGAAGGGCTGTTTTCCATATGTGGATCAGATCTGGCCTGACAATTCCCACAGTGCCTCAGTTTCTTGTAAGTAAGGAAAATTAGCAAAGACAAAGAAGGGTTTAATTCCAAGGCTAAGAGGTTTGGGTTGCGTGTATAACTCCCCTCTAGCCCTGTGCTCTGATCCATCTCCGGGACGTCCCATACAGAGGAGCGTCTGTGTATGAAGCAGAGGGAGTCTGCGAGAAACAAGCGCACTGTGAAAAGCATACTAAGAGTGTAGATATGTGTGAAATGCACCAAGACCTGCAGTTTAACACAAAACCTTCTCCATATCCAGTGCCCCTCTCACACCCACACACAAACACTCCATCCTCCATCATTTGCAGTTTAAATAAACACACCAAAACGGTAGGTGTGTGTGCTCCCCTTTCTGCTTGATGCCTGCCTGGGCCATTAATGCCATGTAGGGTGTAACATTCTTCTTGAATTCATATGAAGGAAATGTAAATAAGCACAGACCACAGGGCAAGATTTAGAGAGATGAGGACTGTTGAATAGCAAAGAGGATTTATGGAGCTAACATGGGAAAATAAAATCCATCTTTCTTTCTCACTCTGTTTCTATGTTTTCACTTTTAATATATTTTAAAATGTAATTTATTCCTGTGATGACGAATCAAAATTTTCAGCAGCCACTACTCCAGTCTTCAGTGTAATCCTTCAGAAATCATTTTATATGCTCGTTTCATTTTATTATCAATGTTAAAAACAGTTGTGCAGTTTTTGTGGAAACGTGATAATTTTTCCAGGATTCTTTGATGAATAGAAAGTAAATAAAGGCATTAATTTGAAATATAATTTTTTTTGTAACAGTATAAATGTCTTTGCTGTCACTTTTGATCAACTTAATGCGTCCTTGCTGAATAAAAGTATTCATTAAAAAAAAAAACATACTGACCCTAAACTTTTGAACAGTAGTGTATAAAAATGTACCTCTCACCCACTACTCATGTCACTGTTCAAAATGCTATTTTCTCTTTCTCTAATTTTTTCTCATCTATAATTGAATTAGTTCATTTTCCGCCATGTCTCATCATGCTTGCTCTTCTATCTTGTGGATTTCTGCCTTGTAGCAGTAACTCAAATTAATTCCATTTCTTCCTTCGCCATATGCCATTTAAGCTCTTAACAGATTAACAGCCATAATGAATAGTTTAGATAAAGTCTTCTCTAATAAGTCTCCTCTTTGTTATGTCATTTCTGGAGTGTCCTTTTGTCCTTTTTTATTTTATCTTCTGTTGTTTCCATAGCAGCCGAGCCTCCCTCCTCTAATAAATTGTTGACCATGTCTGGGTGAAATCAAACTATAATGGATACTAGAATTCTTGTTTTTCCACCACTGTAAATCTCAAAGGTGCAGGGCTTGTCCAGATGTAATATATCTCTTTTAAAGATGAATTGTTGAAAGTGAGTCCTGACATGGTTTGTCCGTAAGAAGGAAGTGTATGTAGAGCATTTTGGGCAGAGAGGTCATACGTCTCTGATAATACATTTACCAGATGGGTGATGAAAATTGTATGCTATCACTCTTATAAAAATAAATTCCACTTGGTTGTTTAATGCAATGATATTTATTAGTGTGGTTTAAATATTGATCCAAACATTTTTGGCCAACTGTATAAGGATCAACGATCAAGGAATGTATTCAGATTTCACCAGAGCTACTTTGCTGAAATGCGAGGAAAACAGCATATAATCTAACTAAATAAATGATTTATAAAACATAGTGAAATGGCTTTTTAAATGTGTCGGGAAGGTTTAAGGTGATACATTATAATGACACAAGGTTATCAGTCATGAAGTGGAGCATAAGTGTGACTCAACTGTAGTTTCTATTTTCTGCCAAAATATATCCAAACAAACTTATTGTACACATTTATCTTACCGTTCCTCTTCATCTGTCTCTTTCTCTCTTCCGGACATGTCAGGCCTATCTGAGTCTCTGCTCTGTGTAAAGGACTGTTCCCTGGCTGCTGCAGTCTCCCCAAACTAAATATTTAAACAGGGCATACTTGAGCACCCATTTATTTAACTTTAAAGTTTAACTTGCTGCTTTAAAACTATTGCAAATTGCTATGGGGAAGCTAAAAGCTTTTTAATTTTTTTTGCATTAAATGGTATAAATATCAAAATATTCCTCTTTTGTTCTGTTTTGTAAGATTGCATGATATATTTGCATTATATATGAACATGACAAAACTACAAAAAAAAAACAATCTGGTCCATACTTCATGGAGGAAGTACTTCCTCAAAATCATGTTAATACCAAGCCATATTGTACAATTTACAACTGTTTCATCAAAAATGATTGAATTTACCAATCTACTTTTTACCAAAATAATACAGGTGGCACAATAAAAAAGCCACACGATGAATCAGTTTATTGTGAGTGGTCTTTCCATAAAACATGGTCAAAACACCATAATGATACAAAAATAATGCAATAAACATTAACTAATCAACAGAAAATGGTCACAAAACACCCTAATGTACATTACTGATAACAAATTGACAAGGAACAAAATGATATATATATAACACAATCATATATGTTATGTGTCATGCAGGGTAAACTGTCCTTTTACTGTTTTTTTTCACCATAATTTATATGGTAAATCGTAGTTTTAACATGCAAAACCCATTAATTTGACCGTGTTTTACAGTAAAAATTTCATTAAAATGCGATGGTAAACCATTTACAGCTTTTCACCATATATGGCAAAGTAAGTTAGTTAAGCATTAAGAGTTTTATTTTTATTGTAGCATTTTTAAAGTGCAGTTTATCTGTTCTTGTCTTAAAACTTCAAGGATTTCAGTAGCTTGCTGGCAACATCATGCCAATTTAAGTGCATATAATTCTTAACTTTATAAAAAGACCACTGGCAAGACCATCTCCTGTGTATTTTGTGAGAAATAACATGACTGTTCTGTGGGATGTAACACCTACAACCATCTCTGAGTGGATCTTCTAGTAGTGAATGAATGGAAGTTCAGTGAAATGGGCCCCGGAATGTGATGTAAGACCCTTTGAGAGTCACTGACCCAGCCCCCTCACATTGTTCTGACTGAAAGCACAGGTTTGTGTTCGTGCATATGATTGCTATGTGCAAGATAGAGAGATGGAGAGAGAGAGAGAAATGTTTGGAGTAGATGAATCATCATTGCAGCTCGAATGCTTCGGGTATTTTTAGAGACACTTTATTGTTCCATCTTAAAACAAGCCAAGTGCGCCATTAAATGTACAATATAATAGTCCATGTGTCATGTTGTATCGCCACTTGTAACTCTTCAGTGCAGTTAAAAAACTTCCTCACTACTGTGCTCCACTTCTGAGTCAGAAAAATGCATGTGGATGGCTCAGAAAACTTCCCATCGTGCTCTGCAGCTGCTGTCCTCCCTTTAATCTGATGCTTTGATGGATGTGGCACAGCAGTACTTCCGTACAGTGAAGAGCCCTTTCAAAGTGGGGAAGAAGTGGGGCAGAAATAGCCAGCTAATCGACAAGGTCATACAGGAGCTCAGGGTCCCAGTGCAGCTCTGGATCGCTTAATGTTTTACACAGCCTGTCTTTTCTTCCCTTTCTTCACATGTGCAGGCTGTAAATAGTTAACAAAACTCAAAAGCCAATTGAATTTCAAGCAAAGTCTCTGTTGTAACCCATGAAAAGAATTTCACTTTTTTTATACCACAATCACATATACCGCATTTTTTTTCCATGTAATTCAACCTGACATGTGAGAACAACATCCAGGCATAAAACTAATCCAAGGCATGGATTATATTAAAAACAACTCTATAATCAGAATATTAGAAGCCTACAGCAAAAAAAAAAAAACTGCACTGAAAGTGGAGGAGGTGGTTTGCTGTACCTTGATTCCTTGAAGCCCATTCCCCAGATGGAATTTGGTTATCTCATCCTGAGGTCACACCAGAAAAAGAGATGTAAGCATTCCTCTGCAATCAGCTGTTGAGCTGTACAGCTGCCTCAGTGTTGACTTAGAATGATAGCCATCAGCATTTTTGCTAAAGGGGGTGTGGTGCCTTCATGAAATTAAATGACATCCATTTTTTGCACCTTTGCATTTCTTATTCAAACAAAACCAAATTTACACTAAAAAATAAAATAAAATAAACATAAATCTAAAATGAATAAAACATTTTTAAGTGAAGTAAAGCTGAAATCAAACATAAATATTACATGTAAAACTTAAATTAAACGAAAATTAGAAATGTTATCTTAGCAACGAACTAAAATAAAATCAAGCTGAAGCACTAAAACGACTAATAAATCATAAACCTTAACTAAAACTTAAATATTAATTCAACCTAAATGGTAATTTATAAAAATATAATAAATGGCTAAAAGTTCAACTAAATTTCAATTGAAAACAGATAATATTTAAATAAAAATCTAATTCAAAATATTAATAAAACTGTTTTCACTTTAAATTATATAGTAATTCATAGTTTTAAAGTCCAAACATAAATTTGACAGTATAAGTATATTACAGTAAAATTACATACAATCATATAATACAATGTTAAACATTTACAGTTAAACATTACATTCACCAGTCTATAACAGGTTAATTAAAATAAAATATAAATATTAGATGTAAAAACCTAAAATTGACTGAAAATTAATAAAATGAATCTGATATATAAATTAAAAAAATGACAATAACAAAATTACTAAAACATTAAATTTCAAAATGAAAACTGAAAATATCACAATTAAAAAATCAATAAAAACTATGAATAATACTAAAATAACACTGGTATGAAGGTGAATTCAAGGTTTTATTCAACTGGATCCATGCACTTCAGGCTGTATTGTTGTCTTTTGATGTTAGACAGGCAGAATACTGTGATTTAACACACCTATAAATGTGATCATTAAAAAAAGCCAATCGGCCTCATGACTTGGAGAGCACTGTGTTTACTGGATTTCTATAGCAGCGTAGGATTGTGGCCAGGCATGTCAGTGAGCTTGTGGCTGTCAGTGCGTGTTACTCCAAAGCCTGAAGCACTGGGACGGGGTAATTGATACTACTGTGTGTGTAGGGGTTTGGCTTATGCTGAAATGAGAAGCACAGTCCAATAAGAGATACCCTTCTTAGATGGATGCACATCCACACCGACGACTTAAGCCACCTGGAAGTTAAAGAGCCAGCTGCATTTAAATAGATTTATAGACGTTTTATTAAGTAATTTAGCCGCTGTTGTCGAATTCTTGTTTTTCCCTCTTTGTTGCAAACCGGTGTTGTGAGAAGGCTTTTCTAGGACTATTTGATTTACCCAACCAGGCGTAGCTCATGCTGTTAAGCATCACCTATGAATCCTCTGTGTTGGTTTTTGGTGGTCTTTGACTCACTGGGAGATTTCGGGTAAGGGGAGAATAGGTCAAATGTGTCATGCGGTAAATAATGAAATAACGGCACCCCTTTAATCTTGCAATCTGTGCAGAATTTTTATGCATAAAGTTCTGTGAGATATGTGCAAACGTGCTCTGTGGTATATGGGAAAATATAAATTTAATGTAATTTAATGTCTTGTAATGTAAATAAAGGAAAAGTTGGCATCAGGAAAAAATATTGTTTATATGGAAATGAAGTTAAAGCTAATGCATCACATATAAGCCTACAGTTTATAAATATCACAAAACCTCTGAAGGTACAGTACCACATCATTTACATATAAACGGTGTTCTTTCCCTTCCTCTGTTACCTTTTGCCTTGTGAAATCCATGTATTGCTTGGGGTCTTTACAGTCGGAGGGAAAGTGACTGATTTGCATGTAAATGATTCCAACAACAGCAGCTATTCACGTCGCTAATTAAACTAATGTAGGTACGTTGACTTGCTGACATCATGGACGCTCATTACCATTCACAAGCTCGAGTGGGCAGAGCGAAGAGCGAACAGCGAGCCTGTCGAGTCCAAGCCACGGTTCACTGAGCTCTCATAGCCTGTTATTGACTAGAAACGCAGGCTGTTCCTGAGTGCTGCTGGTGGAACTATCACGGAGAATCGCGCTGGATCTGCGGGGACGCTTCGTGCTTTCGCGGTATTGTAGATGATTTATCAAAAGCATCGGAGCTTGAGGCATGTCTTTCCCGGACGATACCTTTGTGCGAACTAAAGCTGGCCAGTAGCCGTGCGGATTGAATCGAAGCGAGCGCTTGTTTGTGGAGACTGGAGAAGTGAAAGTGCGCCAACTGAACTGATCGCTTTTCATGCTGGAGATGCGTAGCCCGTGCTTTGATCGATTCACGACGGAAGACATCAAAGTCTCTTATCTTCGTTCATGGTAAAAGGTAAGCGTTTGTGGCTTTAATCGGGTCTGCGGTTTGAATTCTGCGTTCGCTGCGTGATGTGGTCGAGGTATTCCAAAAAGTTGATCCATAAACTTCATTTTATAAATCAAACGCAGATACTGGTTTTCTTTAGGTTGGTTCACTTTACTGATCTACGCGTCTGTTAAAAATAGCCTACTGTTATTGGAGAGCAGTCTTTTGTGGGGTTTACCTTTTTATACGTCTTTTATTTCATCTAACAAGATGAAAATGGCTGTTAAAGACCGAAACGAATAGGCTACAACTTTTCATTGTTACCTTGTATCGTCAGTCATTGCTAGTTGACCTGTTCCAGTTAGTCGGATTAAGCCTTTGTTTGGTGGCGTTTTGTTGGATTAACACATGAAGCAGGGGCGTAGATTACGCGGGGGACGCGGGGGACGTGTCCCCCCCACTTTTAATATCACGTAAATTCGTCCCCCGCACTTTGTCGAGCAAGTGAGTTGGTATAAAGGTTTTCAAGAGTTGGTGTGAATAAATATAGATTTATATTCAAAGAGACAGGATAGTCTGTTGCATGACCTGATGTTTTATTCGGACCCAGAATAAGGTGAGATGAACATCACGGAGCGCTAAACTCGCATTATATGCAGAATAAATTCATACTCGAAGCCGGAGGGCGCTCTCGCGCAGAAAGTTGCACCATGAAATTCCTAATATATGAAATGGATGAAAA
>JAFVLL020015846.1:0-11608 GCA_021397915.2 Tor tambroides | reverse complement strand
AACAAAGATGCTGCATACATGCAACATGAGCAGTTTATAATCTAAATTACATTGTATAATTTTGAAATTTGAAGCAAAAACAGAATGGTCTGACTCCAGTTTTGTGAAACTATACATAAAAAAATATCTGCATGAAATGAAACAGCAGAGGAGCTGAATGAGACGCAGATTCACTCTCTGCCAGCAGGTGGGCTTAAAGCGTTTCCTTGGTTTCCGCTGTAAACAAAGCAGCGCTGCACTTATGAACTTTAATATGCATTATACAGAGGCAAGATGAAAAGAAAAAAATACCATCTAACCTTTTCTAAAGAAAGTAAGTTCCCCTCAGACAAACATTCATATAAACTGCTACCCCTAATTGAATCGCGATGTGTTTAGCATCTCAACCGATTTGAATCGTCACATATATGAATCGATTTTCAACCGGCTCGCGGTTAATCGTTACATCCCTAAGATATTTTCAGCCTTACATTAAATATGTACTAAATATTAAATATATTTTTTTGGCCTTAAATGTGATCAAACTAATTTAATGTCACATTTAAAAACAAAGTACAAGATATACCAGTTACATATTAACAAAATGGCTTTAGTGCCACTAATGCAGTGGATTGAGTAAAAGTAACCTCTCATTGACCCACCAAATCTCACTGGTGTGTCAGTTTACTTCACAGTCCAAGGAGAAAAAAAAAATCAGACTGCTCACCCTTATACGAAAAAAAAAAAAAACTGGACTGCTGCCATGTAAATGCTCATACCAGATACCCCATGTGAATATTTCTATTTTTAAGTGTCCTTGCCCTGAAAATTTGCATTTGGCATGAATAGACCTTACCTGGCCCACTGGCTGAAACAAAGGCCACAATACAAGATAACTCTTCACATACATACTTTTTATTCCACAAACTGTAGATAAAACTGCAGCACAACCATTACAAGCCCATTCAGATAGCAGTATATGCTTACGGACTTCTCACAACAATTCACGGAAGATTCGTTATGAAAATATACACAAATGCTTGGGTGACCATTCAACCATCATCTCATGTTTGGACTTACGCATTCCACATAATGCCTAGACTGTTTTAAAAGTGTTTTGGAAAGAAAACATAGGTAAAAGGCACTGTTCTAAGGGTGCACTTTAGACTATGCAAATAAGTTCCATATGGAGAAAGAAGGGTAAGCCATCCCTTTGTGACCCTTTCTGATGTCAATAGCCAATCACAACAGTGGAATGGAAAAGTGTCATATTACAATCTCTTCCACATCAGAAAGGGTATGCTTTTAATAAAAGTATGCTCTCAACAGACACACCTTATTCTGAGTCTCCAGCTTGTGATGTAAAAACAATAACAGACAAAACCATATTTCCGCTCTCAACCTCACAACAAGGTCATGCTCCCGGCAGCAAAGTCAAGGAACATTCCTCACCAGTGGAAGATGTAGCCACCGGACCAATCATCCAACCACGCAGAACACAAACAGCAATAACAACATCACTTTCCAGAGACCTAGGCTTTAGAATATACTGTCAGTTTATGATTATCTAATGTGCAATATCTAATGCTATTGTGTAACTATCAGTTTGATTACAATTTGAACCTAAGCCCCTATACTACATAAGCATAATGTTTTTCATTTATTTTTATATATAAAAAAAGACCAAAAGCATGACTTTTTTTCAAATATGTTTATTACTGTCATGTGGAGCCAAATGAATAACAGTGACTGCCAGGCAGTGGCAACACTTTATCCCAAATAATAGTACTCAAAGAGCCCTCCAAAAAAGCCATTTTTTCTAGAAACAGGTGATTGAAAAAGATTTATGAGATTTATTCTCTTGCCTTTTGAAAACTATGAAAACAATATTATGTATATAAAAAGAGAGACTGCATATGCATCTATTGAAAATGCAGGACACTGTATGGCAACAGAAATAGATGTAGTACAACAACAGTTAAGAGCCATTGAAAGCTATAGTAAATATTTATATATAATGGGCTTATAAGGAACAATGCCAGTGACCTCTATTGTTCCTAATACTGCCACTAACCTAAGAACACATTGAACATTTATTAACTGTGGGAACAATGTAGGCCTACATTTGAAAAAGAAAAGGTAAGGATCATAAGTGACTATAGGACCCGAGAGCCTAAAATTAAGAAGTTCACAATCTTGTATCACAACTATCAGGCAGAATGCAGACTTTCTTAAGCTAAGCCATAAGAATAAGTCAACTGCATCATGGTAAGAGTAAGGCAACATACATCTTAGATTAAACAATCATTCATGCATGTTTTTTTTTTTGACCTTGTAATTTTTATATCAAAATGCCATAACTTGATGTTCTAGTGAGATGACAGACTTCTCTTTGCTGACGTATACCGGACCTGTCCAATCATGTCCACTTTATCCTCATACCAGCAAGCTCGCATTCATTTCCCTCTATTTTTGAGTGCAACATCCACATCTCAAAATCCAATTAACACCTGATGGACTGACCCAAGTCTCCGGACATTTTTTTTTTTTCTTTTTCAATAATCCGCTACATTCAGATGTATGTCATAATGTGGAAGATAGATCTATCACCAATTCAGTTTCATAGCGATTTGAAATGTAAAAAGCTTGGTTATGTTTTGTGAAACAATAATTCCAGTTACCTTATTATAAGATAAATCAATTATACAACACATTGCCATACAGCTACATTCAGCTCAAAAACTTGCACTTATCAATTTATTTGTAATATTTTCTAGTTTAGTCAATTACTCATCTTATGGTAAAAAGATGAATTTCACAACATGTGAATAATACATTCTAACATTACACAATCGTCTTTGATCATTTTTATACTGATAAGCTGAAATCTTTTTGCTAGTGACACTCAAAAGCACTTTAAGTGAAATGACCAAAGTCATTACATCATTGGCATTTGTGTGAAGATCACTAGCAAAGTTTTATCAAAGAGAGTGTTTTTCTTTTCGGGATATGTTCTTTGAGTGCTTCTCTGGGAACAAGGCACTGATAAGCGTTTCCACGCCAACCTGGCACCTGTAGCATTATTGTGGCCTGACATTTCGCCTGTCAGCCAATAGGAAAAGGCTGACTTCTCCCTCCACTTAAACCCCGCAGCAGGAGGAACGCCTCAGTGAGCCAGGTCGCTCCCCAAATGCCCGTAAATATTGGTCTTTGCTTCACAGCTATTTGAAGAAAAAAAATGGGGGGGGGGGGATCTCCGCCAAAGATTACATGGGACTTTTCAGGGGTGAACATATAGATTTTCCTGACAAGAAGGCCCTCTATTATTCTGACCTTAGCCAAGACAAACTCTGGCAGAGACAGCAAGCGCACCTTTCAGCTTGAATGGCCAGGGCCAGGAGACTTGTCGAAAGGCTTTCTGAAAAGGAGGAAAGCTTGTTTACCGCTGCTATGACACGGCAGCCCTGCTGGGCGGGAAATGCAGGGCCCTGAACCCTGTTATTATTAACAAGGACAAAGAGAACAAGCCAGCCCCAGACCGGTTGCCAGTGTGACAAGTATGGATTTACTGCTCAGAAATTCACAAGAGGACACTCAGCCTTCAAACCAGAAAGACAGAGAATATGAGACAGAGAAGTGAAACAAAGCAGAGCGCTAATGAAGGCCTGCTCAGATTGAGTGACCAATGTTTCGTGTCTGAGTGACATCACAGCATAAGGGGGGTGTTTAAAGTACTCGGCACGCATCCACCTGGGCATCAAAATCAATACGAACTGGAGGATGAGTACTCCACACCGCTGGAACCGTTGACTGTCACTGAGCCTCACAAACTGAAGCATCTGACAGACAAAAACACCGACTAGATTAGTTTCCTCCAGATTTAAAAGGAAGGAAATGCAGGAACGGCGAAGATGGGAGCAGAGAAGAAAGCAGGGTAAGAGAGAGAGGCTTGAAAAGTTAGAAGAGAGACATGGATGATTGGTTTAGTGAAGAGCTTGAGTTCTTCAGCAGTCTTCTCTCCCGCTGCCTCATTGCCTCTGCAGACAGTCAATGTGTGTGTGCGTGTGGATGATGAAGGATGGAGGTCAGTTAGAGGGCAGCGGTCAGAGGACAGCATCTGACTTTACCTGCTATGAGCTCCTTCATGCTGAAATTTTACCAGTCAGACGCACGCATATGCAAATACACATTCATAAGCCAAAGGGCAGCCAGTGTATCAGACTACCATGGTTTTGAATTTAGAAATATCTTTTTAAGTCTCTTTCAAATATGTTTCATTTATTTTAATTCATTAATTGGTATCATTTCAAACTGTTTCACAGCATTACAGTCTGGTGTTTTATATTTTAATTCCAAATATCATTAAGTAAATCTAAAATGGCGCTGTGGCCATTTTATTTTTGCTTTTGGTCACACTATTAACTACGACTTTTGCCTCAAACTCTTAATCTGCTGCTTAATAATAGTTAATAAAGTATAGTAGTCAACATTTGAAGTGAATCAAAAAAGTTCATCAAAGTTGTCCTAAGACAAGAACGCATTTTGGTTTTAGGTTTTAGGACAACAAACAAGGTTTTGACCCACTTCAAATGTTGACTAAAGTAGTTGTTTAAGTTTAGTTATTGGGTTGGATTAATAGTGAGGATTGGTGCCTAAACTAAAGTGCTACCATGTTAGAGGCAGTCATGGCCTAATGTAGAGGTTTGCATTCCTGCGGCTCTCCCGCGGGAACCGACCAGATTTCTTACGACGCGGGATTAAATTTCCAAATAAAATGCGGTAGCGGTCAGTAACTCTGGTTTAATTTGAATGGGAGCGGGCTGTCTGATCTTTCAGAACAGCATATCTGCACTTCACTCATTCTTATCGACCACCGGTACACCCTGCACTCAGGACAGTTATGCACGCGCTGCACGCATGGACTAGCGCTTTCTGCGTCACGCATTTTATTTGCGGGGTCTGTGCACGCAGCATGTGCATAATGGTCCTCAGAGCAGGCTGTACCAGTGGTGAATATACGGCCCTCAGACAGAACAGGCAGGTTGTCGATGAGGATGGCAGAGCAAAGTGTGGATGCGCTGTCCTTGAAGGACGTTCAACTCGGTTTTGTTCATATTTTGATTAGACTACAATTTTAAATGACAGATGTCATATTTATTTATTTTTTCTCTGTGACACTTTTCCTACTGTTAACAGCAGAATATTAATGGAATTTTGTATTTTGACAAGATGAATAAAAATAACAAATAGGCTAAAATTTTTGTACAGCTACATTTTTTTTTTTTCTCTGCGACACTTTCCTATTGTGTTGACAGCAAAAACAAATTGTATCTTGACAAGACGAATAAAAATAAGAAACAGCCTACGATTTTTGTACAACCTACATTATTTTCTCTGCGACACTTTTTTTTTCCTACTGTATTGAGAGCAAAATGTTAAATGACTTTTGTATCTTGACAAGACGAATAAAACAACAAATACAGCTTTTGTGCAGACTACACTTTTATTTGTTATCTTTCTCTAACAGTAGCATAAATTTAAATGTGAGATTCTGGAAACGAGATCTAAATTTAGCAGGAATGGTCGGGTCGGGAAGACAATTATTCTAAGCGGACAGCAGGTGAACAAAGAGTGAATGTATTGTGGCAGTGGGTGAGTGCGGAATATAACCTAGCGGGACTAAAAAAAAAACAGTCCCGCGCAGACCTCTAGCTTAATGGTTAGAGAGTCAGACTTGCAACCCAAAGATTTCGAGTCGCGGGAGTGAAATGACCAGCGCTCTCTTTCACGATCAAGACCATAACTGAGGTGAGACCCTTGAGCAAGGCACCGAACCCCCGACTGCTCCCCGGGCGCCGCAGCAAAAATGGCTGCCCACTGCTCCGGGTGTGTGTTCACGGTTGCACTTGAATGGGTTAAATGCAGAGAACAAAAAAAACACACCATACTTGGCTACACATCACGTCACTCACTTTTTAATTTTTTTTTTTATTTTTTATGTTTTATGTTTTGGAATCATGAAATTTGTATATTTGTCATGAAATTTGCATACTTGTATACATATTATTATTTTTATTTCAGTGCCAAAAATGTTTTTTTTTTTTTAACATATACATTTTAAATTTTTTATTTTTTTTATTTTAAAAATAAAAACAACAATTCAATTTAATTATATGACACATTGCACTCCTCCTGTGTTCTGTTTCTAAGGAGCAGGAGAATGGGTAACACTTTATTTTTTATTTTTATATCGTTACACGCTACATGTACTTACTATTATAATAACAATAAATTATGGATAATTACATGCAAGTAACCCTAAGCCAAACCCTAATCATATAGTAAGTACATGTAGTTCATTAATATTATTCAGTACTTAAATGTATTATTACACTGTAACAAGGACACCTTAAAATAAAGAGTAAACAAAGAATGTGGCCAAAACATTCAAATAAGGACATAAATCTCCTAAGAGGTCTCCAACGAGAAGATAACAGAACCACAGTGACAGAATAAAGCAAGTATTTAATGTTCACCTTAAGTGCAAGTAATTCCTGGAGCCACTGAATCCTTTGCTCCTGACTGTCTGCTCCATCACTGCTGCCGCCACCTGGAGACGGAGACTCGGCACCCTGACAAAGACAAAAAGAAATCGATAAAACAATAGAAAAGCCTTTTCATCAACACAATAGGCAAGTTGTTAATTATCAAAAGCAAAGAATGAGCAATAGCCCTTCACGTACGAACACACAAACATCAGCCCGCACACTCTCCGAAACCTAACAGGGGACACGGGCTGAATCACGAGGAGGAGCGCACACGGCATGCTGCTGAAGGGTTCTCTGTGCAGGGACCTAATGAGCATGTTCATTTCCATTTACATTGTTTCTTTGACAATAATGATGTCCCATTAGGGGAGACTAAAGGGTTATAGAGTGAGAAACGCGCCAGGCCTCATTACCAAAGGTGGGGAGGGAGGCGCCTTTAATTGCTCTATCAGGGCCCAGAGTTACACTTGATAGGACAACAGAAGCAGACTTTGGGGAGAAAGAAAAAAAGAGGGAATGAGAGAGAGAGAGAGAGAGGGAGGGAAAGTGGGCTCTCTCTGAAGTACCTAAAACCAGTGGAGAGTTGTGTGCGAAATCTGGTCAGGGCAGTGAAGGAAGGCCAGATGGCGGATCAACTGTGAAAGAGTGAAACTACAAAATGGCAGACGCACCACTACAGTTTGAGAGAAGGAGATCTACAGGGACCAGATCAAAAACCCTTAATCTAGGAAAAAAACACTAATACTTCAGAGAACTGAAAAGATCCTTTAAAAGCTGATTAGCTCTTGACTAGGCTGCCGTTGAGTACAACTAACTAGAGTCACTTGCTTGGAGCTCTTAGTCCAAAAGGATCTACCCATTGATGTCTTGAAGTCAACTCATTAACAGCATAGCTGAACTTTCCTCTGACACATGTCCCAAAACCAGACTTAACATTCTCAGCATACACAGAAACAGTGGTGTCCTCATCATCAAAGACCTCAACTCTGCAAGGATTAGCAAAAGAGTGAAATTAAAGCTTACAAAGGAGAAGCAATCAATACCTGAATATAGAGAACAAAGAAACGGTTCCAGCAGTCGTGAAACTAGTGGCAAAGAAAGCCTTACCCTTCCTGGACTGCACAGACTCATTCTCATATGCAGGGATGCAAACTCATCAGAGGTGAAAAAGCTGACAAAGACGTGGCCTCGGGAAGAATATTTTTTTTTAAATATCAGCTTTTAAATGTGGATTTAAGTTGACTTTCTCATAAGGATATAGGTGAAAATAATCACCCTTGAATCTATACGGGGTTTTTTTTTCACTCTCCACTTTCTCAGACCACATTCACATAGTTGTTTTATGCTAAATTATGATTGATGCTATTGCTATGCTTTATATAAAAAAACGATGTTGTACTGTAAAAAAAAAAAAGAAAAAAAAAAAAAAAGATTACTCCGTAATAATTTTATTTAATAGAACATCAGTAAAACATCTGAGCTCCTCTTTCATTGACAGTAGATTTATAAATGATTCCCATTACAAATTCTCATTACTAAATTAGGCACCTCATGTTGGGTTTTCAAATCCTATGTTACAAGCGACATTTAATTACAACAGAGCTGCTTCTAGACATTGAAAACCCTTCTCCCAAATTAAAAAAAAAAATCCCCACCAGGTCTGCATGAATCACACAAATGACCTATTGTGGATTCAAAACAAAAGATTTTTGCCAAAAGATGACAGGTTTGCATCATTGCATATGGACAATATAGTTAAACACGCAGACAATTCTGTTATCATTTACTTGACCTGATGTCATTCCAAATAGTGCTACTTTTCTCTTCTGTAAAAAAAACAGAGACATTTTTGAAGAATATACTGATTGATCTTTTCCATTGCATTACAATGAATAAAGACTGGAGCTTTCCTGCTTCACAGAATTGCTTTCATGATTCATAGGTTTGGTCATTTTTGAGTAACGGATTTTATTAAGCACTTTCCAAGGAACATGCCCTTACATAACCATGTCAAACGAAGAGTAAAAAGTCTTTCAGCATTATTATGATGATAAGTATGAAGATAGGATAAGTATGAGGATAAGTATTTCAGTGTTAACTGTACAAAGAGAAATATTTTCTGTTGTTAGTGTCAGCTACACAACCAAACTCATATCTTAAAAATATCTGGCCCCAGCTATGCAATGCATAGTGCTACTTTATCTTCCAAAAAATATTCAGCGTAATGATATAACTTATTATGCTCACACTGATAAGAAGTTCTGTGTGTCTACAGTAGGTTTCTGTCATGCATGAATCCTCGGGATGGAGACACACACTATCACATGATACTTAAAAAAAAAAGAAAAAAGAAAAAAAAAAGAGCTGTCTGGAAGGCCGTGTTCAGTACACTTACACTTTCATTAAGATGGCAAGAAGCCTGGAAAATACTGTTAAGGGGTGGAAGATGATGTTTTACAGGGTCAGCTTTTTAATATAAAACTATATCACTCGCACATTGTAAAATACGTTTTAGCATGAACTGTCTACCTAGGCAACAATTTTAGGTATTACAGTGGCACCCAAGACACAAATACTACTTTAAACAGCTTTTTTTTAATAGAAAAAAAAATGGCAAAGGTTGCAATTTAAATAAATAATATATGTGACCCTGGACCACAAAACCAGTCTTAAGTCGCTGGGGTATATTTGTAGCAATAGCCAAAAATACATTGTATGGGTCAAAATTATCCATTTTTCTTTTATGCCAAAAATCATTAGGATATTATGTAAAGATCATGTTCCATGAAGATATTTTGTAAATTTCCTACTGTAAATATATTAAAACTTAATTTTTGATTAGTAATATGCATTGCTAAGAACTACATTTGGACAACTTTAAAGGCGATTTTCTCAGTATTTTGATTTTTTTGCACCCTCAGATTCCAGGTTTTCAAATAGTTGTATCTCAGCCAAATATCGTCCTATCCTAACAAACCATACATCAACGGAAAGCTTATTTATAAATCTCAATTTCGAAAAATTGACACTTATGACTGGTTTTGTGGTTCAGGGTCACACATGTGCGGTGTATTTCAGAGTTAAGCACAGCACTGTGTTCTTTTACAAATGAACAGCTCATGATCCGTGTTTTCAGTGTCTCAGAGCCATAAATTCTGCTCCACATGAATTTATCTCTGCATCTGCTTTTGGGTCACTTATGATATTCATTTAGGAACGCAACATGCGCCAACTATCTTCCCAAACTTGTAACGAGAAGCACATAGAAAATGCCTGTTGTCAACAAAAGAGAAGCTTTGTCCACCAAAATAAAAGCTTGATTTGGAAATTAAGTTTTATTTTGTACAGTAGTAATTTACAATAGTATTTATTATTTTGTGGGGGGGTTTCTTTCTTGGTAGTAATAATAATAACTATTATTATCATTATTATTATTTTTATGAATACAAATATTATTCGTTATACAATTCTTATTCTTATGTAATCACAACATTTTTGGCCAAATTGTGCTGTTGTTCTTTGACTGCCTATGTCTGGCCAAGAAGAGCAGGAATTGGGCCCATAAGGTTACAGTATTGAACAATATGTTCCCCAGAACACAGGGAATCAAGGTAGTGGCAGCATTCTGCTTTGGGGATGTTTCACTGTGGCAGTGAGCATAAAAATAAATAAATAAATAAATAAAAAATAGACAGCACTAACTACAGAAAAACTCAGGCGTTAATTAAGCTGCAATCAGCAGGAGCACTGGGACAATTAATCTTCCATCAAGGCAAAGACCCAAAACACACTGCAAAGGCAACACGAGAGTAGCATATACCAAAAGGTAAACGTCCTAGAGCGCCATGTGGAGTACAAACCAATATATACAAACAGACTCTACAGAACGGTGTCATAGTCTTTTTGCCAAGATATTGAGTAAAACTCTCCAAAGACCTGATAAACTCACCCTAAATGGTCTTAAGTATTCAGTTGCAGGTGAATACTTATGCATTGCATATATACACACACACATAATCTAAAGGTTTTTAAAAAAGAAATTATTGCTTTTATTAAGCAAGGATGCATTAAACTAATCAAAAATGACAGAAGGTTTTTAGATCCGCAAATAAGCATATTGCAATTATTTCTGAATGATCACAAGACAGAAAAAATGAAAAAATATTTCACATTAATGTTACTGTTTTTTTACTAGATTTTTAAACAAATAAATGCAGCCTTTGTGAGTAATTTTTTTTATACCAATTCCAAACGTTTGATTGGTGGTGTATCTGACATCACCTGACAGGGCAAGTTGAGTTAAACATTATGCCAACTCGTTGTAATGTGCATGTTATAAAGCATTTCAATGTATTGGGCAGCTTGGATCATGCACCTATCCCACAGGAGCTCACTCAATCAGTCTCCCTTCACAAAACGACATGTCATATTTTGATATTTTATATCAAGGCGAAAGGTGCACACTAGCGAATGGGACTGGTGCTTGCGCATTACTGCTTGGTCTAAAAGGCTCTGTTTTATGTAAAAGGTTAAAATAAAGAATAATTCCAAATGAATTCCATCACTTGGACAAGAATAACAAGAACATAAGGCTCATTTTCACTCTCATCAAAAAATGACATGACGTGTGACCAAGTATGATGTCCCATACTCGGAATTTGTGCTCTGCATTTCACCCATCCAACTGCACACACACAGCAGGGAGTAGTGAACACACACACACGGAGCAGTGGGCAGCCTTTTTTGCTGCGGTGCCTTGCTCAAGGGTCGTGATAGTGAGGGTAGAAGAGAGCGTTGGACAATCACTCCCCTCACCTACAATCCCTGCCGATACCGAGACTTGAAACTGCGACCTTTGGGTTACAAGTCCGACTTGTACAGTGCAGAGGTGAATCCATTGATATCATTGGCAGTATTGTGCTGTAAATGGAGAAGGAACAGTCCATCTGTATAATCATGTTCTTGAAAAGTAGTCTAACTCAAACTTTCAACTAAATTTTTTTTTTCTTTAAAGGTATCATAGGTGATTGTCTTCAGAAACATTTTTTGTTATTCTGGTTGAAAGTCTCTTCACATCCTGA
>JAFVLL020015845.1:0-133932 GCA_021397915.2 Tor tambroides | reverse complement strand
AACTATTTTATAGAGACATCAGTAGTATTGATATCAGTGGTGCTGGCCTTCAATCATAAAAAAGATGCCATTAAAGAAATATTAAAAATATACTATCTTTATGTTGTTTGTACATTTGAAGATTGAATGTGAAATTATTGCAATATACAAGTATATTTAAAAACTTTAATGTTAGGTGGAATTAATCGCGATTAATTTTAGAAAAATGTGCGATTAATTAGTTAAATTTTTTTAATCGATTGACAGCACTAATATATATGGCATAATTCACGGAGTTCCAAGACTATAATAATAAAAATAATAATAATTTTATGCTATAAATTGTTATAAATTCACAATATTTTGTCTTCAAAAAAGAAGAAATTAAAAACCTTGCAGAAAAACAGTGTTTCAATAAATAAAGCTCAATGTGGTTGACAAATTGAGGGTCAAAAAAAGAAAAAGAAAAAAAGGACCTGACTTGTAAGTTCAAATTTGTGCTAGTTTTTATAAAATCAGAAAAATATGCCCTCATAAAAAAATATATCCTTCAAAATCAATTCCACAGGGTAATGAAGACAGACACTGATAAATATTGTTGCATTACATTTTCAAAATTGACCTAACCCTAAATCAACTAATGAAATCATATTTCCTGCAAAAAGATCATATAAACAGTAAAAGCCTCCTTCAACAAGTATAAATGAATGTTTCTCTCCCTGATAATCCAAACAGACACGTTCAGCCTGTGGATTTTAGTCAAAGAGAAGTTTGATATCAGCACTAGCTACCAAATCATGACCTACTGCACTGAGACCATGACCTGCAAAAGTGCTTAATACTGAAGGAGAGAGAAGGAGAGGGATGAACAAGAAGAAAGGGAGGCACTAGAAACACTAAAAGCGCAAACTTTAAGAATTGTGACTGACTGGTATTGCAGGGTCTCAGTGGCGTTCCTCCAGTTGATGATCTCCAGCTTTTGTGGGTCCAGACCCCTAACACAGGGCCCCTCTCCCTTCTCATCCTGCTTGTCCATGTAGGGTCTGAGGCGAACCGCCACACGAACCCGAGAGGTCCGTTTGGATCCAGCAGCACCGTCGTTCACAGCAACACGCTGTGCCATTTCTGAGATCAACCATTACAGACTCAACATCAAATATACAAAATACACAAACATACATCCTGACGTCTAGGGATGATAAATAAATGCAGCGTTGATATAAAACCAATAAAAGTAGCAATGTATATAACGTACTCTGGATGAAAAGCATTTGAGTTTTCTGAACGTGTTTCTTAAAGCTGTAGGGCCGCCGAATTAAAGCGCTGACGTGTTCCCGTTTTTAAAATCAAAACACACGCAAATTCTACATGAATGTTACATTAAACTTACCTATTGTGTTGTACAACTATTTACCCACGTCTCGGTTTATGCAGTCTGCTCTCTGGCACAATATAAAGTGTTTTGATAAACTAACTTTTCAATACATCACCACATCTCAGTAAACTCCTCAACAATGGCGCCTGTCGCTCCAAGCACGGTTACTTTCAAAAGATGAAAAACCCGCCCCCTTTACTAGATTTAACCAATCAACACACCCGAATCCAGGAGCCCGCCTTCTTCCTTGAAATTTTAACGGAAGAAACAGACGCGTTGTATTGCCATCATTCGGCAGTATAGTGGAATAACACAGTATATTTTTTAAAATCAAAAATGCAAAAATGTTCGTCATGCAAGAAACAACCACACACACACACACACACACACACACACACACGTGTGTGTGTGTGTGTGTGTGTATATATATATATATATATATTGCTGCTTGAAAGTTTGTGAACCCTTTAGAATTTTCTATATTTCTGACCCAAAACATCATCAGATTTTCATATAAGTCCTGAAAGTAGACAAAGAGAACCAAATCAAACAAATGAGACAAAAAATATTCTCTTTGTCATTTATTTATTGAGAAAAATGATCCAGTGTTACACATCTGTGCGTTGCAAAAGTATGTGAATCTTTGCTTTCAGTTTCTGGTGTGACCCCTTTTTGCTGCAGTAAGGTAAAGTTTCTTGTAAATGCTGATCAGTCCTGCACAATAACATGTAGGAGTTTTAGCCCATTCCTTAGTGCAGAAGCACTTAAACTCTGTGATGTTGGTGGGTTTCTTCCTATGAACCGCTTGCTTAGGTCCTTCCACAACATTTTATTTGGATTGAGGTCTGGACTTTGACTCAGAAATTCCAAAACATTAACTTTGTTCTTCTTTAACCATTCTTTGGTAGAATGACTTGCGTGCTTGGGGTTGTTGTCTTGCTGCATGACCCACGTTCTCGAGACTCTGTTCTTAAACAGATATCCTGACGTTTTCCTTTAGAATTTGCTGGTATAATTCAGACTTCATTGTTCCATCAATGATGGCAGGCTGTCCTGGCCAAGATGCAGCAAAACAGGCCCAAGCCATGATACTATCACCACCATGTTTCACAGATGGGATAAGATTCTTAAGCTGGAATGCAGTATGTTATTTTCTCCGAACATAGCTTCTCATTTAAACCAATAAGTTCTATTTTTGGTTTCATCCATATAGATCCACCTTTCTCCAATAGTCCTCCGGCTTGTCCACATGATATTTAGCAAGCAATTTTGTTTTTGGAGAACAATGGCTTACTTCTTGCAACTCTGCCATGCACAGCATGGTTGCTCAGTGTTCTCCTGATGGTGGGCTCATGAACATTAACATTAGCCAAGGTGAGAAAGGCCTTTAGTTGCTTAGAAGTTACCCTGGGAACTTTTGCAACCTCGCAGACTATTTCACGTTCTGCTTTAGAGTGATCTTTGTTGGTCGACCACTTCTCAGGAAGATACAGTAACAGTGGTCTTTGAACTTCTTCCATTTGTACACAATCTGTCTGACTGTGGATTTGTGGAGTCCAAACTCTTTAGAGATGGTTTAGTAACCTTTTCTAGCCTAATGAGCAACATCAACTCATTTTCCGAGGTCCTCAGTAATCCTTTGTTCGTGACATGATTCGCTTCCACAAACATGATCAGACTTTGGTAGATCCATGTTCTTTGAATAAAACAGGTCACGTACTGACGTTTGATAGTCATTGCACTGACATTGCACTCACCTCTGCACAGATGGACTCTAATTTCACCTTTAAATTAACTGCTAATCCAAGAGATTCACATACTTTTGCCACTCACAGATATGTAATATTGGATCATTTTCCTGAATAAATAAATGACAAAGAAAATATTTTTGTCTCATTTGTTTGATTGGGTTCTTTTTGTCTACTTTCAGGACTTGTGCGAAAATCTGATTATGTTTTGGGTTCACAAACTTTCAGCAGCACTGTATATATGGAAACACCGATATCGATATATATATATATAGGCTCATCAATTCAAAATCCACAGCAGCCACTTAAATTTTCCTATCCACCATTATTTTCACATGGTCGATCTACAAAGGTTTCCTATTTGCTAAAGGTAATATTTTTATTGGTTTAATTTAAGTTAAACCTAAATTTGCAGAATATGGCATATAATTTGAGTATGCCAACTAAGCTGAAACCTTTTAACAGCTATCAATATACCAAATCATTTTGTCAATATTAATACAAATCAACAAAAAAGTGAGTAACAATGAAGCATTAATTTATAAAAGAGTTACTTTATTAAAAGCTTGCTTACTTCGGGTAATGTACAGCATAAATATGCCTTTTCTACACACACACACACACACACACACACACACACACACACACACACACACACACACGCACCCACGCACACACACACGCACACACACACACACGCACACACGCACCCACGCACACACACACACACACACACACACACACACCCACCCACCTTCAAACATCTTACAGTGATTACTATATGAGTGTGCCAATTTTCATAAAATATTAATGCTTAATCTATGTGCAAATTCAGATTCTATATTTTGGTACCAAAAAATCTAAAATATTGTGCCTTTAATGACAATGTACAAGTCTTACAACTTAGCATTTCCAATTTACAGTAACAGGCCTGCAGTATTTTCTTTGTAAAGTTCTATGTTACAGATGCAAGTATTAAAGAACAATAACAATAATGATATAAAAAAAACTAAAATTGACACCTAAACATAAAAATGTTGTAATTTAATATTATTCACCTATTATCACATTGCAAATCCAAACAAAAACTTGCAGTGTTTTGCATGACTCTACAGAAAGACAAAAGAGCACAGGAAAGCAAAGTTAAACTAAATTATTATTTAACTGACCTGCTCTTTCTGTAGCAAGAAAAACCAGGAGTAGCTGAAAACTATTTAAAAAGAAAACTCACTGATATTCTTACATAACTTCCTGTGATGCAGCTCTCTTTAAGTCTAAAAGGAAACACAGCTCATTATTTTAAACTACATTTTAGCTATAGTTTTAAAATGTGTATTGCCCTTATCAGCCAACATTTAAACTGCTCATGTAAAACGTTTCAGTGATATTAATATATTAATCCTAGATGCTACTGTTCTAGATTTCAGTAGCATCTCTATTCATAACCTGCTGCAAAATGTGCCATTTGGAGGCTTTCCTTCACAGATCTGTCACATACTGTCCCTCTCACTGGACTGAGATCAGTTTTGCATCGTCATCTCCAGCATTTGAGTGGGTTTTGTATTCAGTGCAAGTTCATGTCAATCACATGTGGAAGATCGACTCAAATTCATTGAGTAAGAATTCTACAATCTGGTTCTGGAAGACCATGTAAGTGGCGATGTTTGCCGTCTCCAACTCCGGTTTGAGTAACGTTGGGCCGAAAACGATAGCCACGTTCTGCACAGTCATTCTGTTCTCATCACCATGTTGAATAACCCTGACAGAAAGAGACCGAGAGACATGCTGTAGATACATACTGTAATGTTTATAAAAAATATGTAAATACATGCATGTAAAATAAAAAACATACCTGCGTAAATGGCTGAAGAGGGCCTCCATTGTGTCACGGTTGGGTGGTGGCAAAGACCGTACCAGACTTCTCATGTGTGCGATTTTACTGTAATAATCAGGGATTTCTGTATCGAAACACAAGAAAAATAATAAATTAAGTACAATTAATTATCTCTATCTACAGACTGATAGATAGATAGATAGATAGATAGATAGATAGATAGATAGATAGATAAACGTTTTATAATGAATGAAAATTGATGAAAATGTTTGTAGTTTAATATAACAATTTCCACCACAAATTATTTTATCAGCATAATAATCACATAAAAAAATCTGTTTTTTGGAGTCAAAAAAATAGGAGAAAAAATTATGAAAATTGTTCTGTTTTGCCTTTTTAGAGTTGAATTATTTATTTACTTTTAACTACAAATGATATTATCAGCATAATAATTATATTAATATTGTCCAGCCAAAAAGTCAGAGAAAAAAACAAAAACATATTATATTTTGCATATTTGTAGTATATTATCAGTATAATGACATTAAATAAAAATAGAATAAATTAAATAAAAATTAAATTAAATAAAAATATCAATATTGCTATATAAGTAATAAAAATATCAATATTGTAGATTAAAAAAAAGAGAAAAAAAATCATAAAAATTGTTCTATTTTGCATTTGTTTTGTATTTTGTATTTTCACTACAAATTATATTATCAGCATAATAATTATATTGAATAAAAATATCAATATTGTAGAGTCAAAAAAAGAGAAAAAAATTGTAGTTTAATACAACAATACAATATTACACTGTTAAACTATTTATACACTATTTTCACTACAAATCTGTATTATCAGCATAATTTGAGTGAAGAACTGAAAACATATTTCAGAACGTCTTTTTTTTTTTTTTTATAAAGTATTTAGGGTGTCCTCCTCTTGCTTTTGTAAGCAGCACTTGAGCTGCATAAACTCTACAAGTCTGTGTAAAATCTGAAGATCATGTTGTCTAGTTCGATTTAAGAATCAAAGCAAGGACATCTGACAAGAGTTTGCAAATACCAGTGTCGGAAATATGCTTCTGTTTAGCCACTGAAAACCCACACTGGAAATCCGCTAGAGTCCCACTCTCATGTTTCTATGTACAATCCATTCAATCGGGATCTTACTGATGCCACTGATGAAATCACTGAAGAGACTGTAAGGGAAGAGAGGCTCCTGCAGCTCTCTGAAGAAGAGCTTCAGCGCTCCTGTGATCACATGGATGTCCCAGTTCCCCTCCTCCAGGTCCAGATCCTCTGGAGAAACACACAGAGAAACACGAGTCATTCAAACGGTCAAGAGGACACATCAATGGAAACGCTTAGGTCATGGAAAATCATTACTGACCAAATATGAGAAAAAAAACGGAATGTGACAATTAATAAGTGGTGCTTCCCCTCTCAAGAATTCTATTTCTAGTGTTAGCATTAAATATAAAAAGTATTATCTCTTAGAAAATGAATAGCTCAATATCTCCCAAATGATTCGAGGTGTCACTTATCCATAGTTTAAACTGTCCAGAACAAATTACACACCAGTAAGCGTAATAATTCAATTTGCAGCTCTTATTATGAGCAAATGTAATAGTGAAGAAACTAACAAGCTATAATAGAGAGTATGAAATCTTGGAGCAGACATGAAGTAAAGACAAGCTGATGAAGCGTAAAATGCATGCTGATGAATTTTACCATGATCTGCTTTGAAACGCAGTTTCTGGATGACTGCCAAATTCCCACTAACTCTGTAGAGTCCATCGATCCCCAGACCTGGCGGATAACAACAATAAAAATCAGTTCAGGCAGATTTATTCAAACGTTGTATTTTTAGGTTATTTTGCCTCAGCAGTCTAACAGCGCTCGTCAATGTGGAAATGACCGAGATGGCCAATCAAATCAAAGTAGGCGGGCTTTAGACAGAAAACAAACATGAATTCCGGTGTGACGCTTCAGTTTTTAATCATTAGAAGTCAGAAATAAGTAACTAAATATTTCATACTTGACAACTACCATGGTAAACAATGCACAGCAATACCAGTGATGAAAACTAAAAATTAAATCCTTTAATTATTCACTTCCTTTAAATAAAAAGACCATCAAAATCCCTCCCAAAAATAAAATAAAATAAAATAAAATAAATGGTTCCCTCCCAATGTTCATGACATGGTTCTGGTATTGATATTTAATTATTTAAATTATTTAAATTATCGATCCAAAGTCAGTTTCAATAATCAACATGTTTGTCAGCGGTGTAAAAGTAACACACCTCTTTTCTCCACTGTCCGGATGCATTTCTCCACAAAGCTGGGCACTCTCGTCTTTTCTTGGCTGCAAAGATTGTGCAAGTGACATCCGAATACATTTTCTGTGGGAGAAGGATCAAAGGCTCACATTAGAATCATTTTTCATCCAAAATGTTCAGTAAAAGTAGCAGGAAATGGATGAGGGAAAGTGGTGGGCAACCTCTGATATATCCTTTGTCTTTGACCGTTTGCAGGGTGGGCCGCTTGAGGAGAAACTTCTTCAGTTTGGTACGGACCTTCTTCTGATCTGCTTCAGATGCCGAAGTGGATGAAGGATGACGAGATGCTAATGAACAAAAAGAGGCATTTTTACACACATTTTCTGTATCCTCTACTATGCTTTTAGCATTTTCTGTTCAAAACATTTTTAGTATCTTTAGTTTTTTTTTATTAATGGATCAAATTTACTGTAATCATTTTCTCATATTTATTTTGTTGCGGGTAAAACAGACATTTCATGTTGGACCAAAAACTAAGACATTTTTCAAAATATCTTCTTTTGTGCTCAACAGAAGAAAGAAAGTCATTCAGGTTTGGAACAACATGAGGATGAGTGAATGATGACTGAATTTTCATTTTTGGGTGAACTATTCTTTTAACCCTCTGGTGGTCTTTGATCTTTTTAAACTGAAAAGTTGACTTTTCGAATTTTTAAAATGTTTTGATCATTGCAATAGTACAAAACTTATAAACACACACACACACACACACACATAGAAAAGTTTAAATAGTTTCAAAAAAGTTACACTGATCAAAAACGACCACCATATAAAATGGAAATTGAAAATAGTAATTATATGAAACTATAAACATATATGTGACCCTGGACCACAAAACCAGTCATAAGGGTCAATTTTGCGAAATTGAGATTTATACATCCTCTGAAAGCCGTTATGATAGGGCGATATTTCGCCGAGATACAACTATTTGAAAATCTGGAATCTGAGGGTGCAAAAAAATCAAAATATTGAGAAAATCGCCTTTAAAGTTGTCCAAATGAAGTTCTTAGCAATGCATATTACTGATCAAAAATTAAGTTTTGATATATTTACAGTAGGAAATTTACAAATGATCTTCAAGGAACATGATCTTTACTTAATGTTCTAATGATTTTTGGCATAAAAGAAAAATCAATAATTTTGACCCAAACAATGTATCTTTGGCTATTGCTACAAATATACCCCAGCGACTTAAGACTGGTTTTGTGCTCCAGGGTCACATATACATCATCTAGTAGTTACACCATGGTATTACATTTCCTGTATTTCTCCCAAAAGATAGCCTTCCTCCTGTGAATTTTAAATATCTTTGCTTTAATATTATCTAGCACCATGAAATCTCCTCAAAATACAAAATATTAAAGAATACTGAAACAAAAACTGATCCATTACTTTCATTCAAAATAAAAAGTTACACTTATTACGCTTATTCCAGAGGGTTAAGAATCATTTGAAGCATTACCATTGCTCATAGTTCTTTTGTCGAAGGGTCTGTCCTCTCTGTCTAAGCTTGAGGACTTCTCAACGACTTCCTCCTCTTCCTCAGAGTGGTGCTGTTCCAGATCCTGACGCAGATCCTGGCCCAGAGCAACGCAGAAACACACAATTATAGATTATGCAGAGAAAAACATAACCAGGTTTTGTCAATGTTCATTTTTGGACTCACCAGCTGGCATATGGTGTCTGTGATGATTTTATACCAGTCGGTGATGATGCTCTCGGTGTCGTACTGGATCAGGTACTCCACGCCAGTCCGACTCTTCAGCTGAATGAACAAACACACATGGGATGTCAAGAGGACACACTAGTAAAGTACACTGCACTATCGTAGGTAGTGTTGTAACAGCCATACTTCCAAAACATTTTTCTTGCTTGATTTTTCCTTGGCTGCCCAGTTAATTGTTGCCCCTTTCAGCTCCACTGTGAATTCTGGGACTATCTGATTTGTTTTGCCCTACGTAATATAAAATAAATTTACTGTTGTGAAACAAAAATGAAAGAACGCAAATTCCACATTTGGGAGTTTATTTCTCACCGATGCTCCAGCTGGTGACTTTGGATCCTTATGGAATGTCAGTATTCCTCCGTGGAGAACCGTCCAGGAGTTACTCCAGTTCTTCCTGTGGGACGATTGGTAAAATGTTATACTCTTACATACCGACATAACAGTTTTCACGGTAACACTTCACAATAGGGTCCCAACGAACATTAAAAAAACTAACAATGAGCAATGCATTTGATGTTAGTTAATAGAAATACAACTATTCATTGTTACAGTCCATTAAATAATATTAACAGATTTTTTTATTTAATGCATTAATACGTGTTGAAATTTCTACTGAGTTAATGCTTTGGAAGTATTTTTCATGTTAATGTTATATAAAGTACACTGTAAAAAAAAAGTTGAGCAAACTTAAAGGTTTAAGGCAACCAGCTTCAGCAGATTTTTGAGTTTTCTCAACTTATTTTTTAGGAGATTTTTGAGTTTTCTCAACTTTTTGTTGTATAAACTTAAAACAACTAGTTGAGAAAACTCAAAAATCTGCTGAACCTGGTTGCCATAAACTTTTTAAGTCTGCTCAACTTTTAAATTTTTTAAAAAATTTTTTACAGTGCTGTAAAAAATCAAAAGTTGAGAGAACTTAAACGCTTAAGGCAACCAGCTTTAGCAGATTTTTGAGTTTTCTCAACTTTTTGTTTTAAGTTTAAACAAAACAACTTGGGGAAGTCGTGGCCTAATGGTTAGAGACTCAGATCTCGTAATCTAAAGGTTGTGAGTTGGAGTCTCAGGCCGGCAGGAATTGTAGGTGGGGGGAGTGAATGTACAGCGCTCTCTCCACCCTCAGTACCACGACTGAGGTGCCCTTGAGCAAGGCACCGAACCCCCAACTGCTCCCCGGGCGCCGCAGCATAAATGGCTGTCCACTGTTCCGGGTGTGTGTTCACTGCTGTGTGTGTGCACTTTGGATGGGTTAAAGCAGAGCACAAATTCCGAGTATGGGTCACTATACTTGGCCATACGTCACTTTCACTTTCACTTCACTTTCACTTTATAAAACTTAAAAGTTGAGAGAACTCAAAAATCTCCTACAAAAATAAGTTGAAAAAACTCAAACATCTGCTGAAGCTGGTTGCCTTAAATTTTTAAGTTTGCTCAACTTTTTTTTTTTTTTTTTTTACAGTGTAGTAACTAAGGTTGAACCTTATTGTAAAGTTTTACCATTTTCACCACTATAGTTATAGCTAGCAAACCACTAATCACCACTGATTTGAGTTCATGATGACTAACTTTACCTAATTTTCTTCCCGTTTTCAGACACCTTAGTTTTGTTCAGGATTCCAGCCTTTTCCAAGTTTGAAACCTAAAAAAAAATAATTAATGAGTTAATACAGCCTCTCTGTAGGACAAAAATGTACAGAATAATGTCTGATATCATGAAAGTAAAGTAAATTATAGCTTTTAATGTTCACCTTAAAATGTCAGGCAGAAAACGTAGATTACTGTTTAGCTGTTTTACCCTTTTAAGTGTATTAATAGTTTTAAATTTAGGAGCAAATCAATTAACAATACATTTTACCCTTTAAAATGCACATATAATAAAATAACAAGTATCCACAGATAAGAAGTGTTTTTTCAGCACAATGTCAAGAATAGTTTGAGCTAAAACGCCTTAACCACAGTAAAACCATAATATTACTATTCAAACTATCTGAACATTTTCATGCTTTATAGGAACATTTAGCAGTTTAGAGCTGGCTGCTAAGATTTTTTATGTGAGTATATGCGGATATAATTGGACATACTTATATATCCTACATTATATAAAGAGCTGTGCAACAATATAACCATACTTTCTGACGATATAAACGACAGACAACATATCACATAGCTGAGAATTACTAGTTTAGTATATGCTTATATACACTGTAAAAATGTAGTAAATAAAACAAAGATTACTGGAGTACATTCACATTCAATTCAATGTATTATTTTCTGTTTCTTTGTGATTATTTGTGAAATTTAATAGGAGTTCGAACAGTAATGGTAATACTACTGTACTTTGATATTTGCCATGGTTCTGAATAATTAATTTTATGTAACTCTAAGATATTTCAAAGAATATTATAGTACTACCCTAGTAAATGTCAATAAAAAAAGCAAAAATAAAAAAAAATAAAAAGCAAAGCACTGCCCTGATATTATGTCCAAAACCCATGGTATCAAGTATCATGATACATTTGGTATTTGCATATTTGAGTAGAAGGCAGCAATCAGGCTGCAAGTCTCACTAGTAACCGCCAGGGGACAGTGTGGTAAAATAATATTGCATGCATGTGGATATTGACATCAGATGTTTTGTAATCTTAGATCTTTCTTCATGTGTTTACAGTGAGTATTGGTGATCTCTTTGCTGTGTACAGACTGTTTTAAATGAATTAAATAGGTCATTCTTCTAGTCATAATCAAAAGCTTTCGATTAGACATCGCTCCACTAGTCCTAACCTGCATAAATACTTTTACTCAGCATTATTGTGTAACTGTATAATTATATTCTCCAGTGAAATTTATGGAACACCTCTATACTGGCATTACCAAACCCAAAACTTACCAGAGAAGAGAGAGAAAAACATTTCAATAATGATTTGGCATGTCTACTCATCAGCTCACATGATTTTAGCTATAATTCATGCCAGTAAGCACATTATGAGCATAAAATGATCACATGAATAATGCCTAAATATGATGCCTTCATTCATGTATTTTACTGTCAAATTGAAATCAAATTTATATTTAAAAAGGCATAAATGTTTGATGCAGAGTCTTACATTATGTGGCATCTCAAGAGAGCTGTAGGCGTCGCTGTCTGGTGTATGCTGAGGATATGATGAGTAACTTTTCTGTTAAGAGAAAATAACACATAAATCAGTATAGTAATATACTAGATGCTGAAAAAAGAGCAGCAGTTTTCATTTTTATTACACCACTACATTTTTTCATTGCATTAGTAAATACAATAAGCCAAACCAACTAAAAAAACTGATGAAAAACTTTAAAAGTGTGATTTCTAAACCTTGAAAAGTCATGTAAATGAATGAAATTGTAAATCTCCATGGGCATTGTTATAATGGACATGTTGAATGACTCCTGTGTTAAGACAAAATCATATGCAATAATGCCCTAGAAACTCAAAATACAGAGAAGATCATTTAACTTTGGTCAAAATTTACAATTTTCAGTGCACAGCTACATTTTTCCATTACACACTAAGGTAAACACCATTAGTAGTACAGTACAGTATGCTAGCGTGTTCATAACTGAAGTAATCTCCATGGATCAGTTGAGTGAAAAGAGGAAAAATGTTGAGTTTATGTTTGCATATTGAAATGATAGGATCTAAAATACTGGGTGGGTAGGAGGGATGTAAATAGAGCAGCTCTATAACCAACGGAGTCTCAGGTGCATTCTAGAACCTATTCAGGAAACACGGTCACTAAGGACACGCGAGAAGGATCAGGCGTGCATCACATGCGTCAGGGCATCACTCTTTGTTTTTGAGTGTGGGTGAGCTGCTGGATCAACTAAACACATGCGGTGGTAGAAATTCTTAGAAAATGTGTGCGAGTACATACATCTTCCTGGTATCCTGCGCTGTGCCTCCAGTTCTGCTTGGATCCCATTGTATCCTGCTCTACTGAGGCCCCATTTCCCACTCCATACTGTCCTGGACTTCCAGAGAACTACAAGTGTCAGAGAAAATTTGCATTCAGAAATGGTGCTTTTATGACATTTTTTTGGTACTTTTTTAAGCATGTTCGTACACTGTAAAAATGATTTTTCAAAGTTGTTATTGGAGTACATGTTTAGTCTTTCTAATTCAACATTTCAAGTTTAATTCAGTTTGTTACTTGCTTTTTCTTTATGAAATTTATTTTCTGGGTGAAAATTGTAAAAGTAAATCCTACACCGTTTTTTCCCCTAGTGTATTAATTACCATCCAATTTTACAAAAGGAAAACAGCAACATGGACATTCTGCCAAATGTATAATTTTGTGTTATCACTTCATATAGAAAATCATTTGGGGTCAGACCAACATGAAAGTAAACCCCAGTTTCACTCATTTTCAGGTGAACGATCCCTTTAGGACAGTGCTTCTCAGCAATCTTTCAATGGATCCTTAAGAAGAATGATTAAAATATGATAAAACAGCAAAAAATCAAGATACATCAGTTTAATTTACTCCTTGACAGCCAGGAGAAAAGTCTAATTATAAAAGTATGATTTCTAGACTTGGATAAGTTAGTAAAATGAAAGCCTTGCCCATTTTTTACACATTTTATGAACATGCATTTTTCTAGTTATACCAGCTCTAAAAAAAACTTTACTGATAGGAATACGTTGTGAGCAAAAATTAAAAAAATCAAATCAAATCTTATCCCTCATGTCATTCAAAACCTGTATGACTTTCTTTCTTTTATTGAATACAAAAGAAGATATTTAGAAGAATGTTGTCAACCACTTCTTCCATAGTATGGACAAAAAATACTATGGGAATCAATGGGAACTGAAACGATTATTTACCAGCATTTTTCAAAATATTGAATTTTGTGTTTTAGAGAAGAAAGAAAGTCATACAGGTTTGAAACGACACATGGGTTAGTAAATGATAACAGACTTTGAATTTTAGGATGAACTATCCATTTAGTCCCTAACTAGCATATCACAAACAGCTGATCACAAAAAGTCATGGGGCCTTTAAATAATGTTATGGAAGATGGGGGGCTTTGGACACAAAACGTTGAGAACCACTGCTTTAAGGCCTGTTCACACCAAAGATGATAACTATAACAATAACTCTAAAGTTTTAATAATCACAATAATCAAACGATATCACTGAAATCAGACTTATTTCTTCCAGCTGATGAACATCAACAGCCAATCAGAATCCACCCAACTTTAAAGACCTCAAACTTTTAAAGAAGCAGACAGCATAACTGCATAAACCTATAATAAACACAACATATAACCTGTATAGTTATCATTCTTGGTGTGTACAGGCCTTTAGGTGGGCGCTCCAAAATGTTCTCACTGTACCTCAGGTAAGTTCCACTGGGACTTGCTGCCGTCTCGAAGGTAGTAGTACGTCCGCCCTTGATCGTCTAGCGACTTGATCCACTGTCAACAAGACGCTTCATTAAGTTCACCAAATTACAAATCTAGCCTACAGCCATACTATCATACACCTCACTAATAATAGCAAGCTAATCAGCCCAAATAATAAGTAAGCCAGTCCAAAACAAGGACACGCTGAGGTCAGTGTCGAGTGTCCTGGTCTGTACCTGTTCCTGCGTGTAGTCGCTCGTGAAGACCCAAACCCCTTCAGGGTCGATGCTGAGGGTCCAGCCTGGTGGGACGCTGTGATCCAGACCGGCCCTGGGGATTGAGACCTTCTTCACATGAATCAAACAATACTCTGCTGGCATTGAGAGAGGAGATGCTTCCTCCTCCAGATCTGGAGATGCTGGGTAGTCTTCCTCAGGAAACGGAGGCTACGTTTTGGGGAGTAAAGAAGATAATAAATTTTATTTTTACAGTTTCAATTTAAATATAAAAGTCATATTTTTAATTAAATTTTTCATGTAGTTTGTAAATTTAGTTTTTTTCATGGTGGAAACAGAACTTATTATTAACCTTTTTTTTTGGCAGAAAAAGGCAGTGTTTGAGAAACTGTTTTGAAATTTATTCATTGCATTATTTTTGCATTTTCATTTGTCACATACATTACAAATTTAAATTTTAATTATACTATTTTTAATGTAACTATTTTTAATGTAACTCTAGTCTACTAGTAGGAAACAATTGATCAAATCAAAGGAGAAAAATAATGATAAAACTAGCAATAAAATAAGCCAAACCAACAAAAAAATCGAAATACAGTATTTTTTCTATTAATGATGAAAATAACGCAATTAATAAATTGCTTAAGAACTGTCTTGAAAGACCTGTGTATATATATATATATATATATATATATATGAGGCAATCTAATTTTACATTTTAAATACAAAAACACACACACACACACACACATATATATATATATATATATATTATTTATTTATTTATTTATTTATTTTTTAAATCATGGGGTTGAACATTTGAACATTTCTGTGGATAATGGGGGATCATGGAGACAAAATGGCTGAAAACCACTGGTTTAATACCCACTGATACCTAGAATGACAACTATAACCATAAATCATTTACATGATATTTATACTAAATATAATTTCCAGGTTGACAGTGTGAGGTCTGATCCGAAGATGACTTAAAATGCTTAAAAATAAGACAAAGCAAGCAATAAAATATGCCAAGCCAACTGAAATCCCAAAACCAACAAATATCCCTTCAAAAACTGTCAAAAAACCTAGGCTATGTATGCTGTATTAAGAAGGATACATTTTTTAAATTTGATTTCTAAACTTTGAAAAGTAATGTACATTAATAAAATCAAAAAACATCTATTCTATTCTATTCTAAAATATAAATTGTAAAAAATATATTCAACTGCAAAAGTCATAGGGCCTACGAATATTGTTGTGGGCAATGGGGGCCGTGGAGTCAAAACTGTTGAGAACCACTGTAATAATAATAATTTACTGTAATAGTAAAAATAATAATTAAAAAAAGCTAAAGATTTTGAAAGAGATGTGACATTTGGCCAAGTATGGAATTTGTGCTCTGCATTTAACCCATCCTAAGTGCACACACACATCAGTGAACACACACACAACGTGAACACACACCCGGAGCAGTGGACAGCCATTTATGCTGCGACGCCCGGGGAGCAGTTGGGGGTTCGGTGCCTTGCTCAAGGGCACCTCAGTCGTGGTACTGAAGATTGAGAGAGCGCTGGACATTCACTCCCCAACCCTAATTCCTGCTGGACCTGAGACTCTCTAACTATTAGGCCACGAATTCCCATTTTAGTCAGGGTAGCACCATATTTAATTTTTGACAGCCTGTAATGTTGTATAAAGACAGTCAGTCCCTCACAGCCTCGTTTTCATCTATGTAAAATCCAGTATGGCGTCTAACCTGACTAAGGTCTATATGCACACAAATACCATAATATAGTAACATAAAACCTCCATACCGGGCAATCTTCCAGAAACTGCCCTGGTGAGGTGATGTCCTCCGGGGGATCCCAGGAACTCTGACCCGACACGGGGTTAAAGAAGTAATGCCTGCCAGTATTCTCATCCAGCACCTTCTCCCAGTCCGAGCTCCACCTCTGAGGAGAAGGGACTAGGGGCGAGCTGATGGGAGACTGGGGGAACGAGGGAGGAGAACGGGCCTCCTCCGTCCCCACTGACGACTCCATGGAGTAGCTGAGCGGATACTCCCAGGTGCTGCGGCCCGTAGAGGGTTGGTAGTAGTAATCTTGCCCGCTCTGGTCGTCAGTATGGATCTCCCATCCCGCAGAGTCTAACAGAAGGGTATCGGGAGGGTCTGGGAATTCCTGTAATGGAGAAGCGACGATACTGGAGGGGTCAGGGGTACTCCGACGCACCCGGGGGAGGTTTACGTACACCGCCGTGAGAGCGCTGTCATCCTCTACCTGCTGGACCAAAACGACACCAATGAATGCATATACTTAAACAAGGCAGGGGCTTTCAAACTTGATACCAAAGACACTCAAATATGACGCTCTCTTTGCAAGGAACCCATTTTTAAAATACTAAGGAAGCTATATTTTCATGTATGAAGAGCCATTTAGTGTATAAGTGTAAGATATTTTTTGTGTGCAATATCACAAAGACAGCGTTGTTTAAAGAATTAAATAAATAATGTTAATGAAATTAAAGAAAAAATCCAAAAAACGTTTTATTTCAGCTAGTTACCAGAGCAAAAATTCTCACTTTCATTTAGATAAGTGCTTATAATAATAAATAAAATAAAAATAAAATTTTATAAAAGCTATATAGATATATTAAGTAAAAGCCAATAAAAAAACTTTAACTACAGTAAAACAATAACAGAAAATATTCAAATAAAATCTAATTCAAAACATTAACCAAATCTATAATACCGTACTAAATGAATGATACAAAAATAATACTGAAAATTAAAATAACAATAATAATAATAACTGACCTTACACTGTCGTTGTACCAAGCTAAAACAAAATTATTAAAATAAAATATTTAATGAAAATATTTACTTTCAGGTTGACAGCACATAGATGAATCAATAAAGCAAAATTCAGTAAAAGCATTATTAAAATTGAACTGAAAATATAAATTAAAAATACTGGTTTATCTTTATACATATTAACCTGCAAGTTCTAAAAATACATGCTATAAAATATCTATTTTTGACACCCATGTTCAGATGCAATAATGACGATTCAAGACGATTTCTAGATTTTATTTAAAATATATGTGATAAAATGTATAAAATATATGTGATAAAATATGTGATATTTTGTAAATACATGCACACACACACACACACACATATATATATATATATATATACACACACATATACATATATATAAACAATACATTTATAAAATACCAGCTTTTTTCTTAAGGATAGTAAAATTAAATGTCAACTGGTCAGAAGCTAAGGATGAAGATATATCAACTCATATCATACGATCACGAAATGATATAAATGGCGTGTTTTTGACTGAAGACACATGTGTAACTTGATTCAGATGACCTTTCACAGTGATACTGACCTTATGTAAACAGGTGATTGTGTAACGTCACAAACGTTTATACAAAGAGCAAAACAAACAGTAGATGGAGCGTCTGCTTTCACACCCTCCTCCCACAATCCTCCCCTATGCAAAACGAAGCATGCTCGGAGGGACTCTCCACATCGCCAGCAAGAAAAACAAAAGCAAACGCTCCCTAACCTGAGGAACATTCAACACCCACACCACTGTCGACTGCGCTCTGGAAACACACTCACGTTCAAACTAACAAGGTGATTTTGACTAGGCCTGAAGCCTCATGTGCCCGTTACAGAAAGAGAGCACTTCCTGTGTGCGCTGATCACAGGAAACAGAACAAGAGTCGACAGTCGTAAAGAAGAAAACCACAAAGAGATTTTCATCTTTTTTGTTTGTCCTGTTTACAGATGGCCAAAACCCCAGCAGATAAAGCTCACATGGTCCTGATTAGAGAACGAAGCACGTCTCATCTCACAAATGGACAGTGAATCAGTGATAGTTTTTGACTGTCAGTGTTTGTGAGGCTGCTGTGATGGAACTAGACCAGTGGTTATGGGACTGATCCCGGAACAAGGCAATCTGTCAACTTGAGGGTTACTGCATGAACTTTCTTCCAGTACAGACATGTTCATATAGTTGTTTGAGGGCTCTGCTATTTTCAGACTAAGTTGTGCTCTTCTGAAGAAAATATGAGTGGTGTTTGCCTGCCCTTGTGAAAAACAGAGAATAGGCTACTATTAAAACAAGCAGTTATTACAGAAATAAAATACTTTCAAAGAACATACTTAAGCGTGAACTGAATATAACGTATTCAGATATTTAACTGGATGTTATTTGCAATTAAATGAAAATTCATATTAAACGCAACTAGTTAACCCCAATACTGCTTTTTTGACCCACTTAAAGGGATAGTTCACTCAAAAATGAAAATTGTCATCATTTACTCAACTTTAAGTTGTTCAAAACCTGTATGAATTTATTTCAGCTGAACACATAAGAAGATGTTTTGATGAATGTTGGTAACCAGACAGTTGACGGTAGTGTTTTTTGGCTACTGTCAACTTTTTGGTTACCGATATTCTGCCATGTTTGGGTGAACTATGCGTTTAAGTAGGATTTAAGTACATCTATATGTTTTTTCATAATTCTATTGTCTTTGAAATGTGGTTCAAGGAGTGTTCTAACAAGCATTTATGGAAAACGAATGTATTTTTTAAAACTTGTATGGCATGTATTTAAATATATTTTTAATTACACATTTGTGATGATGAAGTTTAGTGAATTTAAAATACATTTACTTTAAATCAAATATCAAATAACACACTACAGTTAAAATTATAATATAATTTTAAAATATAATAAAATACTTTACATTTACATGTAAGCAACCAGCAAACAACCACATAATAATGTGCTAAAAACCATTCTGAACACCTTAACAACCATATAGCAACACCTTGGCATGGTCAGTGACCACTGCACAACCTCATGAAAAACGCGCATCATTTTGAATATGCACGTGTAGTGTACTTAGTGTACGACTGTATTTTTAAGAAACTGTTCTTGCAGATAATGCAGTGATAATGAAAAAAGGTCACTTAAGTGATCTTAAAGAGAGTATTTCTTAACACTTAACTGCACTTTTAAAAAGTGCACTTTGTAATAATGTAAATTTTTCATTTTCATTTGTAAATCATGTTTTAATTATCTTTTTGCCGCAATTTAAAGAAGTACACTTATTTTGATGTTGGCTAACTGGCTTAAGTCTCTATGATATTCTGGTCTTTAAGGCTGGAATACACTACAAAATTTTTCCCTGATTTACAGTGTGGAGAAGTTGATGCTAGTTGCCGTAAATCATGGCCAATCTGCAGATTTGAGTTGGTGTTTTTCATAGAAAATTGTGTAGTGTATGATGGTCACAGACTCCGATTTTTTAGCTTCAGACTTTGATTCCATCCCTTCATCCATATCAAACATGTTTGATATTTTGAGCTGATTTTAGAACACTTATTGTTTTCATTTGTCATGCAACAACTGTGAGTTTGTTGTGATCAGAACAACTTAAAGTCTGCTAGTGTGTGATCCTCAGTCATTTAGTGTATAAAGGGCAGTTTTTCCTCTGTGACTATTACAAATTCGGTAAGTGTATGATGTCCAGTCTTTTAAAATCTGCTCAGATTTTAAAATCTGTGTAGTGTATTCCAGCCTTAAGAGAAGCCTATGAGATTTTATCCCATTTTATCATCTGCCAGGCAAAAATCATAAGCTTTGCTCTCTTAGAAAAGTAACAGCAAAACAAATAGGACTATCTATGGTGCACTGTAAAAAAAAAAAAATAAAAAAAATAAAAAAAGTTGAGCAAACTTAAAAGTTTAAGGCAACCAGCTTCAGCAGATTTTTGAGTTTTCTCAACTTTTTGTTGCATAAACTTAAAACAAGAAGTTGAAAAAACTCAAAAAAACTGCTGAAGCTGGTTGCCTTAAAATTTTAAGTTTGCTCAACTTTTTATGTTTTTTTTTTTTTTTTTACAGTGCTGTAAAAAATCTAAAGTTGAGAGAACTTAAAACATTTAAGGCAACCAGCTTAAGCAGATTTTTGAGTTTTCTCAACTTATTGTTTTAAGTTTATTAAACTTAATAGTTGAGAGAACTCAAAAATCTCCTACAAAAATAAGTTGAGAAAACTCAAAAATCTGCTGAAGCTGGTTGGCTTAAACTTTTAAGTTTGCTTAACTTTTTTTTTAATTTTTTTTTTTTAATTTTTTTTTTTTTTACAGTGTGTCATTCATATGCTTGTGCATGTTGCAAAAGCAAGGCACAGACATTTACTACTTTGGGTTAGGGGTTTGTTCACATGCTTAACTGAAAATATGAGAAAATGAGTAATAGTATTAAAAAACAAGTTATATAGTGAAAACTGTAAAATAATTTTAAAACGAGTAATAGGCTTTAGTTTGCTCTTAAGGTTCCTTTATCCACCAGTGCTCAACAGGGATTGCAAAATATTTTTTCACCACCCAGTACACGATACGGAAGAACCCATGATGTTCCCTGCGCATGCATGTAGAGTGAAGATGGCTGTGGAATAGATGTTTATGTGCTTACTGCGATACTGAGCTCACCTTTAGCCTCGAGAGAGGCCTGTACGAGGACACACCTCTCCTGAGAAACGTCTGTGTGAGAGAGAGACAGACACAAAGACAGAAAAAGATACAGAAGAGCAAGAGTGACAATCGAAGCACAACAACGGAAATAAAAGCTAGCATGTCGGTACGTCACATCCTGGGTCTATATTTACCAGCCTTTGGTGCAGACCAAGCCTGTCTCTCAGCCACAAGAGCCAAAGTGCATCAACTGACAGGAAACAGCTTCATTACTATAATCATCACAAACAATAGCTGCACAAATACATCCACCATATTAAGCACTGAAAAAGAACTGAGTGATCAAGATAGGGATGGGTCACCTAAAAATGAAAATTCAGTCAAAATGCTATTTACTCTCCTAACATAAACCATACCTGTGCAAACCCATATGACTCTCTTTTTTCTGTGGAATATGAAAGGAGAAGTGTTTAAATACTGGCCACTATTTTCCATGTTATGAAAGTGAATGGGGATCTGGGCTGTCAGGGTCAAAAATGAAATATTGTAGTCAATATGACCTATATTCTAAGTTTCAACAGCTTTGTGTGATGAACAGACAGACATTTAAGTCTTCATTATTAGTGAAGTTTAAAGGTGCAGTTGTCTTTTGTTCTATTCTCTGTTGTGACACACTGCTGGTCAAAAGTTTAGAATAATTAAGATTTTAATTCAAACATTTTTAAATAAATCTCTTATGCTCACCAAGGCTGCATTTATTTGATTAAAAATACAGTAAAACAGTAGTTTTCTGAAATATTATTTAAATTTATTAGAATACATTGTAAAATGTCATTTATTCTTGCAATGCAAAGCTGAATTTTCAGCATCATTACTTCAGTCTTAAGTGTCACATGATCCTCCAGAAATCATACTAATATGCTTATTTGCTGCTCAAGAAACATTTCTCAATATTATCAATGCTGAATACATTTTTTGCTGCGTAATAGTTTTGTGGAAACTGTGATAGTGTGAAACTCAGCTTCCGCAAAAATAATAATCAGTTTTCCATACTAATAATAAGAACCATTATTAACAATTGAGCACCAATAAGAACTGCTAATAATTGAGCATCAAATCAGCATATTGGAATGATTTTGATGTAATCAAATCCTGATTTTGTCCATCTTCAATTGATTGACCTTGATAGCCTGGATCCCCATTCACTTTCATCCTATGAAAAAGAGCATCCAGCACATTCTTTAACATTTAACTTTTCATGTCCACAGAAGTCATGCAGGTTTCTAACAACATGAGGGTATGTAAATGATGACAGGACTTTCATTTTTGGCTGAACTATCCCTTTAAATCCGTTTAAAGCAAAGGGAGTGATGAAATCCCCAGCCTTAAATGTATGCCATCCCTTTGTGAGATAAATTTAGATGATCTGAATGCGCTGGCCAACAGAGACAGCCACACAACCTGTAAAAGTCATTGTACAAGTAGGCTAACTGAGAGGAAAAAAGAGAAAGATGCAGTGGATGTATAGGGAGAAGTCTATAAAGCAGGAACTATACACAGTATGCAGTTGATCACATTATGGAAGCTTGCAACCATTCAGACTGAGCAATTCAACAAAACTTCCTTTTTCTGATCAGAACTGCAGAGAAGCTGAAGGTCACCCGTCTTGCAGCTGCTCTGTTTTAGAGAGTTTTACAAAACTGGGCAACTTTACTGTGACAAACACTTGACCCTGATGATGTTTAACCAGTGCATTTGAGATATCTACGGCGGGGAGTGTCTCAACAGGAAGAAACCACATCCTAACTGAGAGCAACATAACAGAAGCACACTTACATGCAAAATCCAACTAATGCGCCACACTGAAACACTACCTAGTGATTTTAATGCACATCACTCATATATAGACACTACATGTTACATATTGAACCGTCAAGCCAATTCATTGCTTTTGACACATCAAAGTGACAACAAAGAGCATTTCCGTGCCCAGAAACCCGTTTTAATGGGTTGTGGACGTACCTGCGTGTTCAGAGAGAGAGGCATCGCGCTTCTGGGTCGGTGGTTGGTCCGAATCTTAGCGTAGAAATCCACCATGTCTTTGTTTAGATCAGTCAGTACAGCTGATCAGAAACAGTCAAACTCTAAGTTATCCAACAGCGAGCATCATGGTGAACAAGCTGACTCTGAGTCGCACGCGCACACACACTCATGCAAACAGATACACCCTCTGCATCCGTAGCCGATGTTGCCACTAATGAACATCTGTCTTGAAGCGCTACTCTGCTAGAGTGAAAGGGGGAGGGGGCAAATAAAGAGAACAGACGGATGGATGGAGAGAGATGGAGGCAGGTATGACCGTATAAATATATGATGAAGATATGAAAAGAGACAATGGGTCAAAAAAGAAGTGGTGTGTAATTGCTTGATTTCAGGTAACTTTGCAAACATAAAAATCTTGTCAAGTATGTCAAGTCTGAATTGTTTAACTTCCTCTTTCTCTTCATCAAAACAGAACCTACTCTAGTCAAAGTCACTGAATTGAGTACATTTCCTCAATTTCCCTAAAATTACACATTTTGACAGTAACACCTCTGACAGCCAAAAAAAGAAAGAAGAAGAAAAAAAAAAAAGAAGCATGCTTGCATTTCACAATAAACATTCAGGATTGTTCAGAGGTTGTTCTTTTATAACTTAAAGTGAAGATGAAGAAAATCTATGACTTTAGTTATTTTCCTAAAACATGTTCCTGGTCATATTGTTCACAAATCACTGGTGCATGTTATTCTAAAGAAATCTTTATCTTTCTTCAAAATGTATTAACTTGAAACAACTTTCCTTTCCCTATGATTTTCTAATAATTTCACGTAGGCTGCACAGGCAATTATGTTTCCAAATAGCCATTCAGTCGTTATTTTAGCAAACTGGCTCCATTCTGGTATGCACCACCCACTTTTCATATTACAATTCCCAATTCAAGTCTCACCATGGCATGCTATTTTTCTTGTTGAATATCACTTGTAAATGTGATACTGTGTCAATGTGAATGTGAATCTATGCCATATTATGGAAGTAAAATTGGAAAATAACATCAAATTCTGACAAACTAATCAGCTTTCTCTTGGGATATAGACATGATTCTTGATAAGTAGCAAGAGTTTAATAGCGTATATGAGAAACACTAAGTTCATATTAGGATCTCTAACTTTTTATAGACTTGAGAGTAGACTTGTAGGTATCTTGAGATACTATTACACTGTAGTTTTTATAAATACTTTGAATTAGCTTTCATTTTTATATTTTTGGTTTCATTTTAATTTAGTTTTAGCAATTTTGTTGTGCATCTTTTTGTTATTTTTAATTTTTTTTAATGTCTATATAGATTTTATTCATTTTTTATTAGGTTTAGTTTTTTCTTCGCACATAAAGTTAAAACAAAAGGAAAAATCTTGCCTTGGCAACTAGCTAAAATAATTTTACATTATTAATTTTTATTTCAATTGACGATTATTATAACACTTTTTATGGTTTTAGTTTTAGTTTACTAAAATAACCCTGACTTGAGCACATTTTGAGACAATGCTGAGATCTCTTCTGACATATGTGTGAAATTACTGGAGAATTTTACTCAGGATAAAAATCAGAGAAGCAGGGGACTTAAGGCATTTCCATTAACTTCTTATTTCTAAGAGAATTACAATAGATACTACAGAATTCAAGATGTTTCTTTTCTATGCATTTTATTCTATACAATTTAATGTGTTGTAGAGTAAAAATTAAAGCTGCAATGAAACTGAAATAGCAACAGATCTTATCTACCATATTGTTATGTACATCTGAGTGTAACTATAGATCTATAACATGCATTTACAATAGACAGGGTGACTTTCCATTTCATGCCAACTTTAACAATATATTTAGATTCAAGTGTAAGTCAACACAGGTATACAAGCCTCAAAAAGCTGATGGACAGGTAAAACAACGTGTATTTAAAATGCCATGATGTGGTGGCACGATACAGAGCAGAGGACAACTGTGAATGTTTAGTGATGTTTGAAACAGGAAATATGTTTAGGATACGCAGGGGGAATTACTCAACTATTGTACATCCAAGCAGTCAGACAAGCAGGGCAACAGCTTCCTGAAATCCAATCCTTGCACATTTTAAATAACACTGTTTTCCCTGACTGTGGTTGAGAAGAAACAGAGATCCCACAGTTTGGATATCACACCTATGATCAAACCCTTTTTCCTCCTTCTAATGATGGACGTGGGTAAGTGACAAAGGCCAGGCATATACAGATCCTGGAACAAGCCTAAAGTAAAAATACTCCAGCCTGTTTTAGGGATTACTATTCACAAGCAGTTTTGTTATTCAAATCTTTAACATGGCAGCCTACAGCTATATGACCTGGATATTACCAAGTCGAGCTAAATAAAAACAGAGAAAACTTAGATGATCAAACTCCTCTAGAACTTTCATTTAGAACTCATCAGAAACATTAGCAAGGTGCCCAGATTAGACATCAAAAATTAGCAGGAACGACATGAGTTAATGTGTAACGCAATGTCCCGTACTATTTATAACACTCTGCAATTTCATTTTTTACCCTGAGGGAATCCTTGCTTTTGATTGACAGCAGCTAAGAGTTTCTCTCCTTAAGCATCGATGGTATGAAATCCTCTGTGCAGACAGAAGAATGTGAACAACAGTCTGGTCCTTTCTAAACACAAACACTTTCTCAGGTGCTGTACCGCCCATGCGATTACCACAGATACCATACACCGTTAAAATCAGGGTGTAGACAAAACTAGGAGCAATAGGTAACATTTTCCGGGTTTAAGTCAGAGTCTGCATGACTTGTTGCACTTCTTGTCACATGATTCATCCAAAAAACAAAACGAAAAGAATAATTCAGAAGGTTTATATAACTATCCTTTGTGCATTTTTATGCAGTTCATTATTTACTGCAAGCCACGTGCGCCATACACGTGTGTCATATTTTTTAAATTCTGTGGTGCTGTGAAAACCTGACTCTTTTTGCTTGAGAATTCCAACCAGCAGATACAGCCAATCATTTAACCAGTTTGGGGGAGTGGTCAGGAAAACCTGTTTGGACACAATCATTACAGCAATTACTGGATATAGAATTATGAGATGCAAAGATGTAACACTCTCTGTGTAATTGTGAACATTTATGTCTAATGGTTCGTGTCTCATTTTGCATGGCAGTAAAGGAAACAATTTGCATTCCTGAGTTAGCCTGACCTTAATGCTGCCTCGCGTACATCAGAATAATCATAAATAGGAGTTTTCTAGTTGGAAATTGGACAAGAACGACCTCTCAAGCTGTATTTACAGCTGATAAACTCAAATTTCCGAGTGGGCCGGGCCATAAACTTTAAACATGGCAGAGGAGTAAACAATTGCGTTACTGACTGTTCATTTTTAATCGTTTTCCCACAACATCACAACACTTACATATATAAATAACAATTTCATGCATATTGTGTGTATTTTACACTCTGAGAATAACATTTATTTGACAAAGATTACCAGAATTGTCAACAAGCTTACTATCTAGATGTGTGAATGTATACAAAAAGTGCCTGTAATGTTTATATGGATGCTTGTAATGTTTATATGGGACACTTTATTTTATTGAAAATCTGTTGGATAGCCACAAAATCTGTCATGGAAGGTACCCTTTCTTAAGTACTAATTTAGGTACTAACATGTATTCTTTAGTATTAATATGTAACATTAAGGTACATATATTCATATATTCAAATATATTTATCTGAGAATGTTTGACTAAACATCTTCAATCCATTTTGGCTTTAATAAGATTTCCCCAAGAATTAGGCAAGAATGAATTGTGATTCCTATTCTGTCTAACAACAAACCACTTGAATACAACAAACTCGTAATTACGACTTCAGAAGTGGAAAGTAGGAAATTTTCAAAAGCATGATAAGGCAGCATAATTCCATACAAATAATGTGACTGTAGCCATCATGTAGAAAATAATATACTGGTCTCATTTGCACATTTTACTATATATTTGGAAATACGAAAGTCCTTTAGACACATTTCATCAGATTGTACATCAAACACCATCTGACTCTAAATGACACTGAAAGGATGGCTGAAGTGCAACAGCATGTTACACAGAAACATCACTTCTGTCTAACATGTCGATAGTCAAGGAATTTACAGCTATAATGATTTCAGAAAGAAGTGATTGTAGGGTGCACAGAGGGGACGGCATGCTGCTGATTACTTAACCAAATTACTTATCAACCAATGAAATAGGGGCTGCAGAATCAGCAACTTGAACTCCATCCTCTCTTCACACACATACATTTTTACAGAGGGGCCATTCAGGGGACCCAGCAGCTCCCCCTCCGTGTTACATCAACAATCACGGCCTGGAATCCTGGATTACCTCATTGAAAACTAAAAGTCTAAGAGCTTATAGCACACTGCAGCCATTATCTGCCCATCATCACTCAGGTACCTTTTCTTCCCCCTCTCTCAAACATATGTGCACATTTACATTCTGTGGCAAATGCAACAACCTTAAAATAGACTACTGTAGCAGTCAAACTCAACAAGAATAATGAACGTGTTTTTGCTAATTAAAAACTCATCACCACAATTCTAGATTGTTTTGGTGATTAACTATGCCGCTCTGCTCTGGGTGGTTTCTGTTGGGGTTACTGGTCGGCCTTTATGATATTTTGGTCCCTCATTCAATACAAGATTTTTTAGTCAGCTTTTTTTTGTCGACCAGACGAGAATCTTAAGCGCAAACGGCAGCATGGCCACACTAAAAATGTGTCACCATGATCTTGTTGAAGTTTCACATCCTGTTCTAAGAAGAGTGGAAAACACTCTTACACTATCAGTGAGGTGACTGGAAGTTCACCATTTATTACAGTGGGTACCATTCCTTTATTATAAGGATTAAAAAAATATTCTATATAATTCACAAGTAACACTTTCTAGTCAACTGACCCTTCGCAAATTCCCGCCCTCCTTAGTTACTGTTGCTATGTCCGACAAGCCATGCCGCTTTCTCACTACATATCACGTTCTCACGCAGTGAAAAATACATCGCGGAGTCGACAGACAAGACAGAGCAGGTTACTTCTGGTATGAAACAAAGTCTCAGCTTTCAAATTTTGCCATAATAAATTCAAACAATAAATACTGTTTTGTGGCTCTTTAATGTGTCGTGACAGATTGCTGTAGCACCTCAGTTCAAGCGGCGCGTGTGAACGATCATCTTCTCATATTACTTAAAGCACAATGAACATTGAATGAACATCAGAAGATACTTTATTTAAATCACGTCAATATACACAGTTTTTCAAGTTTAAGCCCACCGAAGGTAATCTACTCTCCTGTCTGATGTGTTTGTCGGACAAGATGGCGGATTCGGCGGCGGCGCTATGATTGCTCAGATCGCTTGTCAATCGAAGGGGCAATTAAACATTGCTGTGCATGACTATAATTTTTTTCTATAGACTTTTTAAATTACCTGATATTCCCAGACAATCAAGGTTTTCAAACCTCACTGGTTCTTGTGTGATGACATTATGACATTTAATCATATGACACACAAGAGCCAATGAAGTTTCATATTATTGATTTGGGCTCTGTCGATATTTTCAATTTGATTTGAAAATTAACTTTGTATTACTTTTACGATTCCTTCCTGAAACCTTTATGCTTCCTAAAATCCCACTGACTATTATTGTATAGAAAAAAAAACATCTGAAAGTCTCTTCACTTTTGGATTTGATTTAATTCTCCAATAGCAAAAACCGAAACTTCCCCTATTCACACCTGGAATCCCACAGAATGTAAAAATATGCCCAGTGCAAAAGAGAACTGAGAGCCCTTCAGTGCTGCTCTCAATCTACCGGTTGAGGAAGTTTATGTGTGTTTTTTAGCCTTTTGAAACTACTTTCCATAAGCAGTGAAAGTGATATATACAGTCATGGCCAAAAATATTAGCACCCTTGGTAAATATGATCAAAGAAGGCTGTGAAAATTTATCTGCATTGTTAATCCTTTTGACCTTTTATTTTAAAAATTCACAAAAATCTAACCTTTCATTGGATAATAAGAATTTAAAATGGGGAGAAATATCATTATGAAATAAATGTTTTTCTCTAATACACATTGGCCACAATTAACGACACCCTTTTATTCAATACTTTTTGAAACCTCCATTTGTCAGTTTAACAGCTCTAAATTTTCTCCTATAATGCCTGATGAGGTTAGAGAACACCTGACAAGAGATCAGAGACCATTCCTTCATCCAGAATCACTCCAGACCCTTTAGATTCCCAGCTCCATGTTGGTGCTTCTTCTCTTCAGTTCACCCACACATTTTCTATAGAGTTCAGGTCAGAGGACTGGAATGGCCACAGCAGAACCTTGGTTTTGTGCTCAGTGACCCATTTTTGTGTTGTTTTTGAGGTTTGTGTTTGGATTATTGTGCTGTTGGAAGATCCAAACATGGCCCATTATAAGATTTCTAACAGAGTCAGTCACTTATTGATTTTTTTTTTTATCTGTTGGTATTTGATAGAATCCATGATGCCATGTGTCTAAACAAGATGTCCAGGACCTCCAGCAGAAATATAGGCCCACAACATCAAAAATACAGCAGTATATTTCATTGTACACATGGGGTACTTTTTATCCCTGTGTTCACCAAACCCACCTTGTGTTTGCTGCTAAAAAGCTCATTTTTTAGTTTCATCTGACCATAGAAGCCAGTCCCATTTGAAGTTCCAGTTGTGTCTGACAACTGAATATGCTGGAGTTTTTTTTTTTTTTTTGGATGAACTAGGAGAATTTTTCTTGAACCCCGATTTTAAATTCTTATTATCCAATGAAAAGTTAGATTTTTGTGAATTTTTTAAATAAAATATCGAAAGGATTAACAATGCAGATAAATTTTCACAGCCTTCTTTGATCATATTTATCAAGGGTGCCAATATTTTTGGCCATGACTGTATAATATAATATAATATAATATAATATAATATAATATAATATAATATAATAATTAATCCCTCTAGGATGTTTTCCTGCCTTCGACCCAAACAGACTCCAACATCTTGTGACCCTAAAAGTGATTTGGCAAATGGATAGATGGATAATATGACATTATATAAGTGCTTCACCATGTTTAATAAACTTTTTGGCATATAAACAGATCTGTGGTGTGACAAATTCATTAGTACAAATATGTAATCTCTCAAAGAGAATCTATAATAATCTAATAATAATTAGATAAAAAGATAAATTAAACAATTTCAACTAGTTTTCAATGGAGTATACCATGATGACACACTGCAAAACAGTGCTGACATTGCTTGAATTTTCATGGCAGCTGCCTAAATATAGCATGCAGACCCTCCAACAAGGGTTCAAAACAAACTGGTGGAACTTCCCATATTTTGTTGAATGGAGAAAGGCAGAATAGTTAAGATCAGCCATGCTGAAAGGAGCTGAAAATGCAACAAATGGCTCAAAACTCTACTATTTGTCTCCAATTAATCTGCTCAAGAACTAACCAATATTGATTCAATGTCTGTATAGTAGTGAGTTACTGGGGGAGGGGAATAGCTGAACATTTGTTTCAAACAAACGCTCACAGTAGTACATGTTGTGTATTACTGTGCTAAAATGAATCTCCCCACCTATAAAGTGCCGTCCTAATTACTAAACGAAGCGCAAAGACATTAATGAGCACATCAGCACAGAGCAACAGCCACACAGATATAAACACTACAGTCAGACACAACTTGGCAACAACACAATAATTAAGCGGTGACCTTTTGCACTGCAGAATTTGTGTTTGCATATTTAAATGTTATTTTATAACACATTAAAAATGTTGTAATTGAACAAGAATTACAGATGCAATGTGCTGATAAAAATTTAGTATGCTCACTGTTTTAAGATTATGATTGTTTTGCTGAGTGGAGATTTTGCAATGTTTTAATGATTAAGTGGAGAGACAGGCAGTATGGGACTCCAATGGGGATATACCTGCCAAATATTTGCACTTGGATTAATTTACATAAGTAGCATCACTCTAAATTTTCAGGACTCAATTGGGCACAAACTTGCATCTCTTGTAATCTTAAACTACTCCACCTATGCTGCTCACACTCACACGTGACGCTCCAGTTGTGCACATGCACTAGGATCTGAGGTCTTCCAGTGCACAGCGCTGTGTGAGATGCATTAGCATAAGCTGACCTACATTTCCGGGACTGCACACCAGCGCTACGCATTGTGCCCACCGAACTGAATGGCACCTCAGCCATGCCACTGCTGAAGCCACCATCGCTATGGAAACCAGAACTTCACTGGCAGGCCTCCAGAGTTTTTTGTGCTATCCCACCAAACTAAAACCCATAGAGAAGACAGCACAGACTAACAGATCTGCTGAAATGGACACTTCTAGGAAAGATGCAAAGAAAATTACTTTTTATGCATAATTATCTTAGTAGCAGCATGGATGGCTCTTGGCTCTATGATGACATTTGTGTGTAAATCACACATTGACTGACCACTAATTTCAGAGAGTGATGTTAATACCAAGCAAAAAGTCCCATGGTGGTACAATGTCACAGTGATGTATTAGATGGTAATACTAGATAAAAAAGAGAAAACTCTCAAAAACATACTTACAAAATGCCAAAATTCTTAGAAATTATAATCTGTTTTCAAATTGTTAGTATTAGTTAAGTGGTGTAACCACCATGCTGCAACCAAATAAATACTAAAATAAATAAATTTTCTAATAATTTACCTAATAATATTTTTTAAATAAAATTAAAACGTTTTCAAACACATACGTTACACACACACACACACACACACACACATCCATACACATAAATACACAAATATCAATAATTATTTATTCAAAAATACCAAGTTCAAAACTCAACTTGACTGCCCATACATTGATTTGGGAAATTTTTCAATGATATTTTGAATCAAACGATATATAATTATTAATAACTTATTTTTATATAGTCAGAAAATATATGTTTTTATATTATTCTGCCAATTATTATTATTTTTTTAATTCTGCCATTTATTTACTTATTTGTTTATTGACTTGTTACTTTTCATTCTTACAATCTCAGGAAAGTTACATCACCTAGATGAACCTTCTGTCTTTAAGCCCCAAAATATTTAGAAATTAACATAATAGCCTACATAATACAACATAATACATAATAAGAGTGGTGCATTCAAATTGGATGCATTTCAATTTTAAGCAGGATCGTGCTAATGTAATCTCGATATTATCTTTCACGTTATCGTGATTTCACTCATTTTATGCATTTATAGTCTGTAACTAGAAATCGCGATACAAGTTTTATATTCCCACATCGACTCGGTGCTGTCAGATTGCTCACCGCATCCCTCCCAGCACGAAGCGCAGGATTATTCTGTCATACCTTACAGCAGGTGTTTGCACAGGTGAAAGCGTTCCGTCTCCAAACGCTTTGATTACAAAAAGCTGCCAACGATATCCCAACCGGTAGTAAGCCGCTGTTTATAATCCATTTTTTAATGCTGCCTTGCTTTAATCGTTCCTCCGTAGGGAAACAGGTGTGCTTGTGGGAGTGGCTGCAAACGCCTGGTACTGTACCTCCCTACAGTGCCACTCACACTCACTAGGGCACTCGGCAGAGACTCACCTAACCTGTTGTGCTCTTCATTTGACTCTGGTAGCATGCTTGAAAACCCCTTCCCCCATACACAGTCAAATTAGCAGGCTTATATTTAGATACATGCAGCATGTTTTGGTTCTCTCAAAAAATAGCGAGGTAAACTCTGTAATAACTCTAGTATACTAATCAAAGTTTTCCATACGCACCGTATAGAGCGTCTTGAGCCCGGTGTGCTAGATTAAACGGATGGAGAAGCCGGTTCTGTGCCGGTGATGGGCAGCGGCCGTACACACAAACAGACAAGCAAACCATTGACATGCAGATCACTTGGCAGGGAGCTCCAGAAATGGAGTCTGGCTGGGCGTTTGATTAGGGTCTAAACGTCGCTAATAACTATACATTCTCTTCAAACGTAGAAATATAACAGCTATACGTTTTTGCACTCATTAGAAAGCGATTATTAGGGCTTGGGGTTGTTTGACCCTTCTGACTCTTCATTTTATACCTGGCCAGTAAGAACAGCTTTAATTTTGCTTATTAAATGAGGAAAGTTTCAAACGTCGTGATCAGTTACCACACAAAACTAGTGAGGCTGTAACCATAGCAACAGTAGTTTGCTCTAGCGTGCGGTTAGGAACAGAACGGAAAGAGTAAGCTACTATTTTTATTAATCATTTACATATGTTTACATATCACAAATATGTCACAAAACGTACGTTTAGATGCTTTAAAGTCTTTAAAATCGTATGGGACGCCAAAACAGTGGGCTGCGCGAGACATTCCTTTAAATTCTTCAAAACGTTGATAATTTCTTTAAAAACACAATTAAATTACAACAAAACGAACAGTGCGTGAACTATAGCCTATAACAAATGTGACCCTGGACCACAAAACCAAAATAACACAAAATAAGTTCTCAATTGATGTATGGTTTGTTAGGATAGGACATTTGGCTGAGATACAACTATTTGAAAATCTGGAATCTGAGGGTGCAAAACAATCAAAATATTGAGAAAATCGCCTTTAAAGTTGTCCAAATGAAGTTCTTAGCAATGCATATTACTAATCAAAAATTAAGTTCTGATATATTTAAGGTATGGAATTTACAAAATATCTTCATGGAACATGATCTTTACATAATTTCCTAATGATTTTTGGCATAAAAGAAAAATCAATAATTTTGACCCATACAATGTATTTTTGGCTATTGCTACTTATGACTGGTTTTGTGGTCCAGGGTTACAAATGTTCATTAGTAGGATCTCATCTCATAACAGGGAAGGTTCTCAGAACTAAAGTTTTGGCAAGGTTCTCTTGACAAACGTTCTCCCGGTAACAGTCTTTTAAATTATCTGGTCTTGTCTGGTCTGGGACCAGTTGTATAAAAGGTTTAGACTAGTCTTACAAGTTTCTTTAAGACTGGTTATAATTATATATATATATAAAAAAAAAAAAAAAAAAAAAAAAACTAAGTTGAATAGTCCACAAAATATAAGACTAATTACCACAACTTGATAACTGCTATTGGTCAGACTAGTTTTAAAACACTGTAACTTGGCTACGTTTATGCAACTGGCCCCTGATCTAATGTTCTCAAAACATTAGAGTGTTCTTACAAATTTTTGTTAGCTGGGATGTGGTAAAATGACCCCTCCTGTTTGAAAAATACTGAAAATAGCCTATATAACATTGTGTTACATTGAATATCAAACGTTGTTGTGTCTGATTGCTAATTGGGCATTTGTGGATACATAATATTTTTAGATTTGTGAATTAAAATGATTAAAATCGATTAAAATTAGACCTATGGGGTAAGTTATCCCTGTCCTGACATGCATAGTAGGCCTACAACAAAAATGTATTCAGATACTTATGATGGTTACACTGCAGAGGAATTAAAATATTTTTTTAAAAACATTTTAAATCAATCAAATCAATCAATCAATCAATCAATCAATCAATAAATCAATAAGTCAATAAACCATAAATCAAATGTTGATGTAACGTATTTCTACACCAACTTTTAGGGACAGACAAATTTGTCTTTCTTTTTTTGGACACCTGAGACAACATCACTTCCCCATGGTTTTGTTTTTGTGGGTTCAAATGCTATTTTGCAGACAGTGCCCCCGTGTGGTCAAGAAAAGCAGCTAAATCATTTAGAGCATATGGTCACTGAAAATCACTGAAATTTCATAATGAATTAATAGGCTACATCTAAGGCTTCATCGATTGTCAAGAGAGAACACTGCTGACTGTCACTGCAAAAATGCTTGGAGTATAGAATAGTATTTTTTTTGCTACATAATCAGAAATTGCTGTTCAACTTTACTTTGCACATGAAACATTACTTACCATACTCTTATCTGGTGTAACGGGATTTACAGTCATATTATTTTCGGCTTTTGAGGATTCTGGTTCTCTCACTGTATCCAAACTCTCATATACATTCTCGTCTTTATTCATGGCGTTCCAGCCGTCACCCCAGCCAGCTCTATTGAGCATCTGGTCCAGGGCCTTCGAGTCCACCCGAGGCCTTTCTGTTGCATTTACGCTTGATTTTATCTCCATTTTAGGGGATTGAGGTGTGTTAATTGTATGGAGAGGTGGCAGGATGATAGAGGGTGGTGCTTCCCCATTAGTTGGAGAAGCAGGGTTGGAAGGCTTGTCTTCAATGGTGTCATAGATCTGGAGTTCAGGCACAGGACCGGTCTCTACTTCAGTCTTTATGGGATCTGGATCCAAACCTTTCAGTTCAAAGAATTCCTTTGGAATAATATATGTTGATATTCTATGGCCATCCTTCTCCGTGTCTTGTTTTATAGAGGCAGGGACGCGGAGTGTGACCTCAGCGGGCTCAATGATGGTGGGAAGACTATCAGGAGCTGTCTTTGAGGTGGACTTGAGGTATTCACTTCCACTAAACACTTCCGGAGGGTCCAGTGGAGTTTGGTTGGTCTCAGGTGGGAGTTCGGTCACGTAGGTTGCTGGGATGAAAAAAGGCTTGTCGGTCTCATCCCTCCGAACGTGCCACCAGGTTTCATTGGTCTTGGCTACTAGGATGTAGTGCTCGTTGGGTTTGATGGACACCTCTCTGCCATCTCGAGCAGTGTATTTGTATTCATAATTCACCAGAACCTGCTGTGAAAGTGACATAGTGGCCCACTTTTGTTAATCCCAAACCTGTTATGTGGCTGGTGTTCAGTGCAAACAGGAAATCAGGGTCTGTATACAGTCATCATGAGATCTGAAGATAAAGGAGGAAAAAAAACAATAGGTTATTTGTATGAAATAAATCTGAAGTTTAGACAAAACAAAAACACAAAATAAAAAACAAAACAAAAACAAAGACTTGCTAGAAAAAAGAATATTAAATAACACAAAATACAAAACAAAACATAGTAAACAAATCGTAAACAATCAATACAATGAAACAAAACACTACAAACAAAACAAAACAAACAAATAAAAATCAAAAACACAAAGCAAAATAAAGACTTACTTGTGACAAAAATATAAAAGAATTCAAATACACACAATCAAAACACAAAGCGAAACTTCATGAACAGACTTACCAGAATATAAAAGAAAAACAAAACACAGAACAAAGCCAAAAACTCAAAAGAGAGAACAAAACTAAACATGCAGACTTCGTGAGGGCAAGAATATTAAAAAGGCTCGGGGTGCATTTTTAACCACCTTGCAACCATCCAGAACACCCTAGCAACCACCTACGACATCCTCACATCACTTCCTCACAAGAAAATGTGAAATAATAATTTCAGATGATTATTAGTCAAATAGAATATTTACAGTCAGTGTGTCATTTATAGGTAGTGCACATTTAGAATAAAAAGGCGTGAAGATAAGGGCCCTTCCCAAGGATTTACCCTGAAATCTACTCATTTATATTTACATAAGAGGTATATGATAAAATATACTGTTTATTAGCTTACAAATATGACCTTTTTAAGGGGTGGGACTATCATATTCACAAAACAAAATATTTGTGAAACAGAGGAATGCAGGCAAACCTGGGGAACCACAGGTGTGTCGGAGAGAGAGAGAGATGAGAGAAACCTGTCAAGTTTTGTAAGAGCAGACGGCCTCAAAACTGAATATTTTCAGTGAAGATTTAGTTCAATACATTCTTTACATTAATGGAACCAGAACGCAGAGACAAACTGATGAAAATATATATAATATAGAAAATATAGAAAAGTAGTAGGTAATTGTTTTTATTTAAATGATAAAAGTACATTTACACACACACACACACACACACACACACACACACACACGAGTGTACTGGTTTTTGTGGTTTATGGGGACAAAATTTGTTTAATGACATGGGTATGACAGAGGTATTACAATTTGAAGGTGGTTTATGAGGACATTGCATATGTCCCTGTAATTCAAAAGGCTTAAAAAACATAATAAATGGTGTTTTTTTGAAAATCTAAAAATGCACAAAGTTTCCTGTAAGGGGTAGGTTTAGGTGTAGGGTTGATGTAGGGCAATAGCACATACATTTTGTACGGTATAAAAACCATTACGCCTGTGGAGAGTCCCCGTAAACTGCAAAACAAACATGAATGTGTGTGTGTGTGTGTGTGTACCTATATCTGTCTGTCTGTCCGTCTGTCTGTCTGTCTGTCTGTCTGTCTGTCTATCTATCTATCTATCTATCTATCTATCTATCTATCTATCTATCTATCTATCTATCTATCTGTCTGTCTGTCTATTTATCTATCTGTCTGTCTGTCTATTTATCTATCTATTTTCTTCTTTTGAAAGATATTGCCTTCGAGGCAGCTCAATTTTGTTTGTGACTTGTAGCACAGTGCAAAAGAGAAACTACACTGTGTTATACTATAAATTAGTGTATTGCTTAAAATTATGATTTGGAAGCTAAAGAAATAGCTTTCAAAGTAGTTTTCAGAGTTGTTTAACACTTGTGGAATCAGATCTGCTATAAGCATGTAAACACAGAGTGACAGATGCACAACACTGGCTACAGGAAGTGAGTGTATTTTGCAGAGGAACGCTGCACTAACCCCAAACCTACACAGAAGAAGAGACACCAAAATAGGGGAAACAGCTCGTAAAACAGGAAAACACACCATGCTATGTGCAAACTGCAATCTCGGTTTCATTGAGGTTGTTGCAAAATACTAATTACATAATATGTTAAGCAGATCATTGGATGTTTCTATGATGACTGATTAATTAATAAAAACTGCCACACCAGCAGCTGCTGGCAAAGACGTGAGTGAACGTGTGTTTTAAGTACACTCATCATCTGCTGTGCCTTCATGGAATGAACTGCAGGCAGTTGACGCCTCTAATGTCAAGAAAAATGTGTCCGAACCACTCGTGATATCATTCAGGAGTCCTCGCTGCATCCAGCAACTGGTTTGGAACTGAAGTGTTCAGATGATTGAACAATTATATAAAAAACCTTCACATATCCCGCAATATATTATATAATGTAAATAAATAAATAATGTGTGTGCATATAATACTGACAGGATAGTGTGTGTATGTGCATATGTATATGTATGTATGTTTGTATGTATGTGTGTGTGTGTGTATATATATATATATATATATATATATACACACACACACACACACACACACACACACACACACACACAAACACTTGTTCTGCTATCCTTGTGGGGACTCTCATAGGCATAATGTTGTTCTGCTGTACAGACCGTATTTTCTATCGTCCTACACCAACCCTACACCTAAACTTACCCCTTACAGGAAAATTTTCTGCATTTTTAGATTTTCAAAAAACTTCATTCTGTGTGATTTATAAGCTTGTTTACCCGTGGGGACCTCAATTTAGGTCCCCACCGTGACACAAGTCCCCATGAGGCTGTGTGTATTCAGGTCTAAGTCCCCACCAGGATAGAAAAAACAAGTACACACACACACACACACACACACACACACACACACACACACACACATATATATATATATATATATATATATATATATATATATATATATACACACACACACACACACACACACACATCTACATTGTTATAAATATTTTTAAATAACAGTTGTAAATAAAGCATGATTATTTGAATATGTTTTGTAAGAAAATACTATTTCAAGTCTTTTTACTTCAGAATTTTATGTTCAATTCAGCGCTACTATTTTGGAATTTACTAGAAACGTCCCAGAGAAAATTTATAAATTATTTGACAGCACTAATTTTAATCTTGTCTTTTGCTAATATCTTAATAATTTAAATAATAATATCTGTTTTATAACTTTAAAAACTAAAGGCAAAACAAAGTGAAACAAAACAAAATAAAAAACAATACAAAATAAAACCAAGCAAAACAATAAAACCAAAAGCAAAAAAAAAACAACTTTGTACATGGTTGTGAATCAGGTTTTAAAGTACAACTAAATGGAAGTGTCATTTGCCAATATTATTATCAGTTCCTGATGTACTGCAGATATACAGATAGCAAAAAACGATACAACTTTTGTTCATGACAGCTGTTCATAACAAACCTATAGCACAGATTGTAAGCGTAGATATATAACACAATGAGATATCAAATGAACTTACCATCAGAGAACACAATAATCCCTCGTCGACTCCTTCTCCGAGCTCTGGGAATAATTCACTTTAGTAAGAAACTATCATCTCTCTCTGTTTCTGGTTTAATCCAGGACGCCTCAGCCCCATACTTCAGACCTGTAGTGCTGTTGTATCAGTGGGAGGAAAAGATGTGCCCAGATTTGTGTTGCTCGACGGGTTTGAGCGTGGCTGAGTGGAAGCGAGCAGGAGGGGTGTGAGAGCGTATACAAACATCAGTCATACAATAAAGCTGCATATTAAACCATCATTGTATTTACAGTCAGTCACCAAGCGAAGGAACAATTGTCCAAAGCTGGAAAAACTGAGAAATGAGGAAGCAGAAAATAAAAAAGAGAAACGGTGTGGAGAACTTGTCAGCGCTGCTGTTTTTAATCATTGACATGGCAACACTGACAGAGGCGTGAGTATGAAGTGAAGGGCTGTTCTTCGCGTGTTTCATTCAAGACTGTTTCGGCTTTATGACTCACGTTTCGATGTTTCATAATTTGGAGCTCGCAGACCTCAGACATGGGTGTTGGTGCGAACACTGACTTTATGGAAGCTTTTTAGGTTCACCTCACACGCAGTCAATCGTGTTATTCTCTTGTTGGTTTTCCTTCAGTCTGTCTGTGCTGCGCTGATAACGTGGTCCAGGTCAACAGGAAACGACATGCACTCTTTTCAATACTGTACGGTTTTGAGGTATGGGGTGGGGTTGAGGTAGAATAGGTTATCATTGAGAAAAAGACATCCACATATTTACGTGGAGGTCAAACTTAGATTAGTAAATAGAAACTAGACTAATAGGTATTGTTGGAACATTGGATAAAGTCTGGTTGAAAATTCCTGTTCCATTTGAAAGGTTTTCACAGAAGGAATTTTTGGCTTCTTATTTTTTCACTCCACAAATTAGAAAATACTGTTAACAGCCAGGGAAAGAAATAAAAAAATAAAAATAAAATGTCATAAATCAGGTGAATGATATGCGAATAAACACCTCTGTAAAAAAAAAACTTCAGAATATGGACAGGAATAAAACTGGAAAGTTTGGTGTTAGTAAGTGCTACGGAAATGGAGATTTCTATGAAAGAATGTTTCTGCCATGGAATAAAAAAACAAAAAATAACCAGTAAATGTGACTTTTTCTTCATACAATTGTGGGGAAAAAAAGGCAGAAATTTTTTTTTAAAAAAATTCTCAGAACTGAGAGATATATACTCAAAATTACAAGATAAACTACAAGAAAAAAGGCAAAGTGAGATAAAAAAGTTGCAGTTATGTTTATTTTATGGCATAAAAAAGGAAGATAAACTCAGAATTCAGAGAAAAAAAGATTTCTAAAATTATATATATTTTTTTAATTCTGTTGCAGAAACAAGAAAAACAGAGTTGCAAGATGTAAACAGAATTCAGAGAGAAAGAAAGAAATGTGAGATATAAACTTTCCTTTGATATAGAGATATAAACTCTGTCTTGTAATTCTGACTTTTTTCTCCAAATTTTCTTCAGAATTGGGAGACACAAAGTTGCAATTACGTGGTTGTTTTTTTTAATTCCATGGCAGGAACAAGCTTCCATAGATTTCTGACTAATTTTGAGTCTAATTTTGTGAAAAGTGCCTTTAAAAATGCCTATATTGTAAATAAAATCTAAAGGTCCAAATCCAAATAGATAAACTGGATATTTTCTTTCCACTACTCTGAAAGATGATGATAAGGAATCAAAATTAAGCAGTGCATGAAAAAAAATAAAAATTATCATCTTGCCTGTAATATCTCATAAAAAGTAAAAAATATTTCAAACTCTGACCCACTGTTCAGTTGTTAGACTGATTGATTGCTGCACTTAATTCAAGAGTCCGACCTGCTCACACTCTTTCATATTTTTAGATAGCAAGGACTGTGTTTGGTGCATACAGGAAAGGGACAGAAACAAACACAGACAGAAAAAGAGTGCCAAGAGGTAAGAAAACAGGAAGAACCAGTCAGAGACAAACACACTGCGATGTGTGACAAGTTAAAGACAAAAATATACAACCATCTTTCTATAGCTGCTCTATGATTCTAGGAAACGCTGTTTGTGTTAAGTTCCACTGGCACAAACACATTTTAGTATAAGATCAGAGAACACACATTAACACTCACAGTTTCCAAGTGGTGCTGTGTGTACTCTAAATACTGTTGCTTTTATCAATGCTTTGGGTAAAAGCATCTGGTGGTGAATGATTATATGCACATATATTGAGGCATTTACTCCACAGAAGTTTTAATAATAACAACATTAAAAGAAAAGAAGTTAAAATGATAAAACATCAGGAATGTGAATCACTTTTGCTTATAGACCAGCGCAAAGCTTCAGTATTCATGACCGTCAAAAGAGATCCGCCTGTCAATTCATGTTAAGACTTTTGCCTCCTCTAGTGGCAAAACATAAGACAGACAAAGTCATCTGGGAATTTCCTTCAACAGGTGACAATGAATGTGTCATAAAAATCAGGAAAAACACCACTGTTAAAAAAAAAAATAGTTTAAAAAAAACACTCAGAAGAATGTTACCTCACTTATTTCAGTTTCCAATATAAAACAAGTGTTAATGAAGCAGCAGTCAACCTTCATATGCATTCATTAAACCAGGAAACCAATATATTTATAAAAGACTTTATCCTTTTTATCATCCACAGAGATGAATGTCAGCAATTAGATTTCTGAACTGATTTTGTGGCATTCACATTGGCTTATAATAATTACATTTTTGGCACATCCCATTTTAGTGATGAAGGCTACACTCAAACTTGAAAATAAAGGCACGGTATCATAAAAAAATGACCTGTTAAAGGAGTGTTGGTACATTTCATAATCCCATTAACCATCCTCTTGCGTACAATACCCGCATATACAGCAATATGCTTATTAATGCATACAATGCTTTGTAAACTCGTAATGCTTCATATAAAACTTGGCATGTGACATTCAGATGTAAAAAAATTCAATAAAAACAAGCGTTATAAGATCCTTGGCATTCAAGTACCTTACGTTTCATAAATAAAGACTTCCTTGGCTTGACAATCGATAATGAGTACACAAGAAACAAAAGTGGAACAAAGACTTATGATTCTGAACACAAACATGCGGAATTACATGTGAAGCCCGATACACCGTCAGTTGTGCTTCCATAAAGTTGAAAAGCAAAAATCATAGCTTTAATAACAGTTTTCCCATCATTGCAGAAAAGTGTTGGTTTGGCATTATTGACATTTCGTGAAAGAACATACACGGGAGTGCTGACGTGAGAAAATATGTACAGATGAATGTGTAAATAAGTGCACTTAAGGCTGAGAGTCAAATAAAACGCTTAGTGTGAAAAACTGATCAAACTCTTCCAGTTGGTCAGCTACTGAGAACAACACCACATTTAGATGGAGTATTACAATAATATAGCACTAACCCTGGATTTTGAGCTTGTAGCATGACCTGTTTCTAACTAACAGCTAAATCAGTCCTCCAGATCCCTCTCCATATACTTTTGTATGCGAACGCAGCGTGGACAGACCGGACACTTGGCCTTGCAGGAGGAATGAAACACCGTTTTGCAGACGTCACACCTGAAAGACAGAAAACACAGAGTCACACCGTCATCCTCATGATATTTCTCCCACTTCTGTGCTGCATGTGACTGAATCACATGACTCTGCTAGAAAAGAAAGTGCCAGCACAGCAGTGGTCTAGAGTGAAAGGGGATGTGTGGGGTTTTAGATCTGAAGTCGAACCTGGTGGTGCTGTCGAACTGGAAAGGGAAGATGATGTTGTCGGTGTTGCAGATCTGACATATGAAGCCCCTTTGGGTGCAAAGGTCACAGCTGTGCACGTGCTTGGCCCCAAACTGAATCAGAGACTTCAGGTAAGATTCGTAGTGCCCGTCTGCTATCTGTGTGCAAAAAAAAAAAATATATTACAAGTCTGGTCACTTAACAGCACTCTTTTCTTCAACGAGGGTTAGGGGTTTGATAGTCTCAGCCTCAGACGTCTCACCCACGGACCGTTGGCTAATCGTCTGATGCATATGGCACACTTATCTGGAAACACTTCAAGAGTTTCGAGGTCGTCGTCGGATTGGTTAGATTATACAGGATTTCCAGGAGATGTGTGCGTCACGTTCTTTAACGTTCCGGCTGGAAACAAAGATGCCGTGACGCCAAACCCCCTCACGAAAGAAGAAAGCTGCCGTGTTTACAACTGTGACGACGAGCGCTTATCAGGATCAACTAAACGCTGGATTTTCAAAAGTGTGTGAAATATTTAAAGTTCGCGGCATAGAATCTTTAAAATACATCCGAGAGTTTTACACACCGGTCTGTTATTGTGGCGACATTTCCACGCCCCGAAACGTGACGCTGAACGAAACAAACTGTGATTGGTTGTTTGACATTTCGGTCAACGGCCCCATGGGCAGGCCTTGGCCAATGAAAGCTGCCATCTATTCCAGACCTTCAGCCGTCAGTCTGAAGGTCTGGCTACGTGAGACTAGGGGTTTGATCAAACAAGGGATATCGTGTGATATTGTGCGATATTCCTATTCTTCAGATTCTGTGCAGCGCACTCTCAGAGAAAAAGAAAAAGAAAGAAAAAAAAAAAAAAAAAAAAAAAGGTACAAAAGTTGTCACTGGTGTCGTACCTTTTCGAAAGGTACACACTTTAGGTACCAGTATGCACCCTTTCAGTGTACTTTTGAAGAGGTATTGCCTCTTCCTAAGAGTCTGGTTAGTTCACACCAGTGAGAGAAATTAATTTCTCATTTAAGAGCAATACATGCCACCTTAAACTGATTTCATTTTTTTTTTTTTAAAGTGAAATGATACTTGATACTAGGGGCTAGATTTACTAAACAGGGCAAATTAGCATTAGAGTGCAATTCGATACACATTAAAGAACACAGACGCAACATCTCATTTCCATAATGACCGGCACAACCTACCAAGAGCAGCGCAAATTACCGCCTGCTTTTTTGGACGTTAGATAATGCCGCAAATACCAGTGAACTGACGAGCACAAGTCTTAGTAAATTGCGTTGCGTGATTTATTTAAATACTCTCCTCCCATAAATTTACCAATCGGAAGGGAAACTCCTATGCATATTCAATAAGGCGAGTCACAAAAATAACTGTGTCCACACCTTTTCATCACTAATTTCCCACAGTAAATCCTAAAGCCTGAGACAGACTACACGATTTTCAGCTGTCCCAGATGAAAGACTGGCATCGTGAAGCAATCGCAGCCATTTCTGATTCGCAAACTCAGGCTTAAACCAGGGGTGTCAAACTCAGTTCCTGGAGGGCCGGAGCCCTGCAGACTTTAGATGCAACCCTAATTAAACACACCTGATCCAGCTAATCAAGTCCTTCAGGCTTATTTGAAAGCTACATGGTATGTGTGTTGGAGCAGGGTTGGAACTAAACTCTGCATGGCTGTGGCCCTCCAGGAACTGAGTTTGACACCCCTGCTCTAAACAGTAGTTTTTTTAAGCCAAATGAGCGCAAACCGATAGTAAATCTGGCCCAAAATATATAACAAACCACCAGTAGGTGGCGCCAAATCACTGTCTTAATGAGTTGAGTGATTCATTCAAGGCTGATTCATTTGGTCATTGAATCATTTATTTAGATGAATCACTCAAGATGCAGATTCATTCAATAATGAAGCAAAACAGTTCTGCTGTGCTTTCATTTGGAAATTTTCAGTGATCAAAAAAAATAAAAAAAAAGAAAAAAAAAAAGACAACATTGTGTCTAAAATGTAACTCAATGTTTATTGAACAATGAGATCAGTATGAGATTCGCAATCGTGCACATATATATATATAACACCAATCGTATGATTTTTCTTACCTATATCCACGGTATTTTGCAAAGCTTTTTGGAGTTATTTTCCAAAAATGAATTGTATGCTAAAAGAGTAGTACGTTTTGTTTGGTAACATGCTGGATCTCAGCTCGTCCATCGTTAAAATAAAAATGAGGATATTTTTGTAGATGACGTATCACACACCCCTAGTTCAAATGATAAACAACAAGCAATACCTGCTGCAAGTCCAAGACACTGTATACATCACTGTTATCCAGTAAGTATGTCCGCTGCTGAAGTCTGGAAATAAAATACAGATTACTTATCTGTTGCAATCATCTGTTAAAGACTTGATTGTGTCCAAATTACAAACAAACACGTGCATCTAAGAATATACACACACACACACACACACACACCTGGACAGGATCGGTTTGCTGATGCCGCTGCGGCAGATGAGGATGTAGTCTCCAAGAAAACGAAGCCTTTGTCTCAGGCTCCGCACTTTCTCCATGATGTCAGTGTGATCAATCAGGTCAGGATTCAAAAGGTCAAGGTGCAGGAGCGGCTCGTGGTCGATTTGATTCAGCAGCTTAAAGGCTTGTTTTGAGACCTGAACATATGGACATATACACACAGCTGAATGACAAATCACAAACAATTCAGAAATTTGGGTTTGCTAAGATTTTACATTCATTTGATGAAAAATACAGTATAAACAGTAATATTATGGAACATAATTTTATAATTTAAAAGACTTTTCTCTTTGAATACATTTTAAAATGTAATTTATTCTGTGATCAAAGCTGAATTTTCAGCATCATTACTGTAGTCTTCAGTGTCACATGATCCCTCAGAAATCAGTCTAATATGCTGATTTACTGCTCAAGAAACATTTATTATTATGAATGTTGAAAACAGTTGTGCTGCTTGTGTGGAAACTGATATTTTTCCAGTTGAACAGCATTTAATGTGTCATTTTTTTTAACACATTATAAATCTCTTATCTCTTAATTTTGATCACTTTAATGCATCTTGCTGAATAAAAGTGAATTTCTTTAAAAAAATAAAAATCTTAGTGACCTCAAACTTATCAATGTTAGTGTATCAGTATTTCGAAAAATCAAAAGTGTATTAATATTCAGTATCTTATTAACTATCCAAATTAAGATGATACATTAATTAATAAACCAGCATTTCATGTAATGAATGTTACCAAATGTAACATTTTTTGTTTTAATTTGTTTAATATCTATAAAATTATGACAATATATTTAACTTCATTAAATTAAGTAAAATGGAAAGTGAATACCACTTATGTTTATTTAGTCCATAAATAAAATTAAATAAAATAAAAATAAAAAGGTCATAAGAGCTCACCTCACGTGCTGTCAGGTCCCAGTTGTGCAGCATGCGGGAGGGGATGATGGTTGTGTCTCCCCGATGGCAGCTCTCACAGTAGTACTGACCCGAGAACTCACAGAGTCTGGCTTTCCCCAGAGACATACCGATCTGACGAGGGCAACCTGTGTACACATTCACAGCAGCTTTTACTTCGAGCCAGAGAGCACAGGAACAGAGAAAAACACTTACATACAGACACAAGAGCACAGCACTTCCTCAAGCTCACAAATGCAAGCATGCAAAGGAAATAAACATGTGGCTAGTGCCTCGCTTCTGGGCCGATGAGAAGTGAAGATAAGACAAACCCAGTTTAAAATGCGAATGCGTAATTCTAATGTAATGTTTGCACTGCTGGTTTCACAAATTTCTGTCAAATATTTATAGCGTGTCAAAAACGAATGATTCAAGAATGTCAGTAGTGGTGTGAACATCAAACTAAAATATTTTCCCATACATTTTAACTTAATGTTTTCCATTTCTTATTACGCAATGATTTAAAGAAATATGTTTAAATAATTCAATTATTATTACTATTTAATTAATTACTACTGACATTTAAAAACCTTAAGTAGCCTTGGAATTTCATTAAATATTGAAATATCTGATTCACATGCTTCTGTTTAAAAGATTTTAAATTTTTTTTTTAAAGAAATGAATGCTTTTATTCAGCAAGGAGGCATTAAATTTATAAAAGTAAAGACATTTATTATGTTACCAAGGATTTATATATCAAATAAATGCTCCCTCCCCCCCAAAGGAAGTCACATATCCACAAAAATATTAAGCACATTTTTCAAAAATGTTTTCAATAGTGCTCAAAACATTTATCATCATCACTTCATCAGCATATTAAAATTATTTCTGAAGGAGCATAAAAAAATAAAAAAAAAATTATAAATAACTTAAATTATATAAATAATAAATATTAATGATAAATATAGCTGCTTCATTGATTTAATAAATAATTAAATATTTAATTATTCTAATAAATAATATAATTTTAATCTATATCTATCATAATATAATAATTAAATATTATATAATTAATAATAAGTATAATAAATAAATATAGATTAAGTAATTACTAAATATAAATAATGTTGAACAGTTACACCACTTTAACAATTTTTTTTAAACCAAAAATATATCTACTGCTTAATTAAAATGAATTAATTCAGATATTGAAAACAAGAGCTTATTAAAAGTCACTGTCTGTATGATTTGCATTTAATTATAATTCAAAATAAAGATCTATACCAAAAAAAAAAAAAAAAAAAAAAAACCCACAATCATGCCAGCCTCTCATACCTGCACATTTGTAGTTTTGCGCATCTAGTCCTCTCTCCTTCGGGACAGTAGACAGGTGAGAAAGCAGCACCCCATCTCCCTTCAGTCGGTGTTGGACCAGCTTGTAGACACTGCCCACTGCTGAGACGCCCTGAACCGCTCCATCATCCTCCGTCTCCAGATACGAGTCGAGCGCTCCTCTGATCAGACTCCTCCATCCTCGTGCTTCCTCACCGCTCTCCACCCGCAGCGTCAGAGTGTCCCGCGCAGTCAGAACCTTAAAAAACGCTGGACTTCCTAGAGAGACATCAGGAACCACATCCCTGATGTTCCCAATGGGGTGTGAGAACAGAGGCGTCTTTGAGTTCCCTTGGACCCGGTACCCTCTGAGGGCCTCCAGGGAGAGAGAAAGTAAAACAGACCGCCAACCCTTCTCATCCAAGTTCTGATAGACCACCGCTTCCTTTATGGCATCTGGTTCTGGGTCCTTACGACGGGTCCAATCTAACTGTGGAGTATCTGGAAGCTCTGAGATGGTGTGCGCGGGGCTTGAGGGTGTCGGTGAGGGGACGTCCTGGTCGTGGGACGTGTGGAGCACCTCCCACTCTTCGTCTCTCATCATGGGCTGTAGTTTGCTGATGGCCTCCATGATGCGATCCACCCAGTCCTCTGCCTCTCCTCGAGACGGTGCGCGGAGGTAGATTCTTTTGCCTGGGAAGAAGAGCCGGAATCGGCCCTCGGTACTGGAGGACAGGTGGACGTCTTCGCAGCGCAGCAGGGACAGGTTTTCGTAGCAGATGCGCTCCGCTGCGTTGATGTAAAGCCGCAGCTCAAACGGAGAGAGCTCGCAGTAATAATCCCACCACATGCCCACTGCATTGCGCCGCTCCAGCTGACCCAGCTTCAGCAGACCCCTGAACGGGTTAGGAAGACCTGACACAGAGACACAGAGAGAGAGAGAGAGACACTCCACTTTATACACACATCCAGCATTTCTAATCTATTTTTGTTTTTTATTCAAATTGACATTTTGTAAACACAAGGTTGAGCGCATGCTTACTCATCCTAATGTCATATGCAAAAGTTTGAAATCCATTATACATACACACACGTATATACTAGGGCCCTATGATTTCCGCGATGCAGTAAACGTGGACGGAATCGTGGAATCCAGTCATAAAAACGGAATTAACAGATTAACGCGGAATGTTACGGAATTTGTCAAAGTTTGGATGAATTAATCAAAAGTAGGTCATTACACTTAAATCAAATCGCGATATGGATAGTATCTGTAAATATTAAGCCGCAAAAGTCGACTTAAATATTAATCCTGCATGTTCTGCGCGTCTCTGTATGAATGGAGCAGACGCGCGGTTTTGTTTACTAGTTACACACACAGCGCGCGTGGCGCTCGCGGTGATTTCAGCGTCTGCCGTCTCAATGAGGACATAAATACATGAACAATATCTCCAAAACTGCTCTGAGAGTCACTTTACAAGCATTTTACCATTTCATTTGAGTAAAACTAACATTATATCATATACACACAGTACTTTAAAGGTATTCACGGCAACCCGTCAAAATAAAAGTTCGGTTTAACTTTTTAAAGACATTGTGCCAGAAATAGGCTATATTACTATTATTTAGTAGAATGTACGTAATACTACTACTACTACAACTACTACTACTGTTGAAAAATAATACAACTTTATTTTTTAAGAAATAATCACAAAATATTTTAATTTTAGTAGTAAATCCCCTTTATTTGCCAAAAATTTAAATGTTTAATTTTCATTAATTAAAATATAAATTAAATCAATGTTTTTAGCCTTTGTCTGATAACCAGTAAAATTTAAATACACAACACAGAATTTCTGAGGGGGGAAAAAACATTTCATAAGGCTACTATAAGAATAAATAAAAATTGTTTGTATGCATTCAAATTATTAGACATGCTAAAACACAGAATTTGGTAACAATAAAACATAAGGTGAGAAAAAAATAAAACATTTCATACGGCCCTAAACATGTCATTTTTGTTACACTTTTAATAAATTAATGTTAAATTGTATGTTTCATGATTTTAATTAATTAGACATGCTTTTTGATTAATAAAATTTAATTTGACCATTAAAAAGGAGTCCAGAAAAATTAAAACGGAAAAAACAGAATTTAGAAAAAAATAAAACGGAATTTGGGAAAAAATAAAACGGATTTCATAGGGCCCTAATATACACACTCACATATACATACATACATATATATATATATATATATATATATATATATATATATATATATATATCTCAGGATATGAAGAGTTTATTTGCAAAAAAAGATAACTCTGTTTTTTTGCTAAATTTTTTCACCAAAAATGTTACTGTTTTTATAAAAACTATGATAATTATGCTCAATTTTTAGTTATTTTTCACTAATCTGTAACTGGGAACTGCAGTTTGATTTAGAAATTAAATTCAGTTAAAGAAAAGACTTAAATTTGAAAATTGCTAACAACTAGATCTCTCATTCTTTGCAAATATTTTTCATATATCATATATATATATATATATACACAAAATGTTCCCTATACAATATATTACAATTACATTACTGACCTAAATTAGCTAAATTTTTTCACCAAAAATACAACTGACAAAATAAAACTACGATAATTATGTTCAAAACCTGTGCACATTTCATTCTTCTGTCAATGGGAACTTTGTTACTTAAAATTAAATGCACATTAACGTAAATGTGCGTGTGTGTGTAGATCTCTCATTCTTTTCACACATATTTTTCATATTTCAGTTAACGTGTATTTTAAGTAACCAAAATTTTTTTTATTGTATTTTATTTACAATGTAAATAATAGTGTGTGTAGATCTCTCATTCTTTTCACACATATTTTTCTGCTAAGTTAACGTGTATTTTAAAGTAACAATTTTTTTGTTGTATTTTATTTTACAACTGTCTTTCCTGTTTGATCATTGTCTTCTATTTCTTAGTTTAATCTGAAGTACAAAAAAAAAAAAAAATTAAAAAAAAATAAAAAAAAAAATACTATAGGCATATTTCAAGAATAAAAAAAATCTAAAGACTAACTATAAACTAAACTAAAACCAATAAAAATGACAAAACAACTTAACTAAATTCAACTGAAAATAAAGTGAAAACAATATAATTAATGCAAAATATTAACAAAAAATATAATAGTATATCAATGATACAAAAATAAACAATTTTCAAAATATCTTCTTTCATGTTCCTCAGAAAGTCATACAGGTTTGGAACAACATAAGAGTGAGAAAATCAAAGAATTATCATTTTTTGCTGAACTATCCCTAAAGAAAGCAAACAAGGTTTAAAAGCAGAAATTTGAAAATCATAATTTAAGCGTACAAAAGCATACGTTTATTATTTGAAATGTAAAGCTGTTCAAATTGCTTGTTAATGTTCTAGGCAGATGAACTTGTTCTTCTGTGGTAAGCACCACCATCAAGTGCCACAGATGCTGCTGATAGAGCTTAGGCTGCACTGAACCCGGAACATTCCGCTAATACGTGAGAAAGCAGTGAAAACACTAAAGAAACTGAGGGGGACCGAGATGGTAAAGTTGTCATCTTATAAACATGTGCTGTCTACAGGCGTCGGACTTGTAATTTAGCAGATGACTTTCATTCTGAGCAACCTTATGAAAGCACCTGAGACCTTCTTCAGTATCAGATGTAACTCTCTGGTTTAAATCCTGATCATACTTGGGGGTCAAACCTCAAAGTTCAGTGCATGGAACAACCACTGAAGGCCTATTTATAGCTATGAAAAATTAAATCTAGCACTTAATAACTGTATGTGAAACCAAGAAAAGGGAAGTATAAGCATGAGTGCTAGTTTTTTTTATTTATTTATTTTTTTTTTATGGTCATCGTTCTGCGAGAAGGAAGTTTTAAAAAAAATCGAAGCACAGTTAACACATTGTAGCCAATAAAAACAGACGGACCGCTACTTTTTCCGACCACTTTGCAGCTCAGGGCTTGGCAAGTACTCAGTTCCCGTCTCGTGTCCTTCTTACCGTTGTGTCTCCGGTGCACTACACTAGGTGTTGACTGGATGCCGTCTAGTCCAGAGGTAGGCGTCTCCTGCTCGTTTATCTGTGCGATGTCAATGATGGCATAACTGAACTGAATTTTTTCTGGTTTGTGGAAATCCTCCTCTGATATCCAAGATGTGGATTTCTGAGACACAAAAAGGTGCAGATTTTAAGTGGCTAGAGACAGAACACTGTCAGGTTAACAACAAATAAATAAAAGCTTTGTATACAAACATTTTGAAAGCAGTTTTATATCAACTTTTTAATGATATAATTGTGTTTCTACTGTTGTTGTCATGATTCTGATTTAAACAATCTGTTAGTGATGTCTCATTTAAGTTAAAATTAGTGCTGTCAAATGATTAATAGCATCTAAAAAGTTATGTTTACATAATATATGCATGTGTACTGTGTATATTTATTATGTTTATATAAATACACACACGCATGTGTATATTTAATAAAAATGTTTATATATATATATAAAATATACATTATACGAGTATAAGTATATGCATGTAAATATTTTAAAAAATATATTGTGTGTATTTATATTTACATAATGAATATACACAGTACACACATATTAGGTAAACAAAAACTTATTTTGGATGCGATTAATCACGATTAGTCGTTTGACAGCACTAGTTAAAATATAAAGAATATGTAATATAGTGCATATATTTAGCAAAATGATCCTCTCTAGAGTTATTTTTTATAACTATCAAATATTTGGATGTTACGTGACATTGTTTACAAGCTGTTTTATTGAGGTCTTTTTGCGGTTGAAACTGTTGCATGAGAAATGATACATTTTGCTAAATCTTTCAACATGTTCTCATGTTCATTCATGTTTATTTTGTGCTGTAACTAGAGGAAGAAATGATTGGGTCACTTGTGCTTTGAATCTCTTGATAACCTTTACTGTGCTATATTTTCGGTTTACCGTACTACGTTTGCATAGGAAAAGTAACAAAACAAAGCTTACTGAAGTTTGGTTTGTGCATTAAGTGAAAACCGCATAGACTGAAAACTGGTTCATCAAAATGAAGATCGATTAATCTATAATAACAACCAAGCACTAGTTCCAAATGTGTGTGTGAATGCAAGTGTTTTGTGATTGAATCACTCATACTCTCAATTCATTTTGAAATGCCAGTATCAAAGTCCATTTTGGTGGACCAGTTAAATAAACCTATAAAGTGATTTATATGCTTAAGAAATGAAAGCCTGAGAATATGAATCCCTGAAAACACTCACACAGGAGGAATACAGAGAGTCTGAGGAGGTTTCCCTGCTGACGGTACTTGCGGAGCATCTATATGCAGCATGTTGGGATTGCTCCACTGAGCTAGAGGCGGTGGAGGTAAGAGCGTCAGGGTCTTTAAGGTCAGAGGTCTTCTCAACAGTCTCGGTCGAAGTAGAAACTGAAGGGGAATCAACAGATGAGTTCTTCTGCTCTCTTTCTGGAGTTTCGGTGACTGTGGCGGTTTTAACTCGAGTCTTGGATTCTTCCGTTGTTCCTTCTTCCGTCTCAGCTGATATGTTTTCTGAGCATGCTTTAGATTCCTCGGAGGTGTGTGCATCTGATTGATGTGTGTCCAGGGCAGCTGCTGGAGACGCCTCAGGCTTGTGCGTTTTGTCATTAACAGCTTGTGCTGCCGAGTCTGAAGCTGGTATGAACACATCAAAGTCTTCCTTCAAGTCCTGATTAGAGGAACTGTTGTCTCTGAAAACAAACAGGCACGAATGCAATTACAAAATTTCTACTCACAAAAATGAATTCAAGTTATTTCTTTCACATTTACTTTAGAAAACTTTGTCCTCACTAGAATTGCCCCAACAAGCTTTCAAGCATGGATGTTTCTGAGCTCAATAACAGAAGCAGCAAAACCATGGCCAAGTACATACTTGATATTTAATATCCAGTTGAATAAAAGCATATTAGAAGGTAAAGAAAATACAAAAACTAGAAACTGACACAATATGTTTTGCTGCATGAAGCTGTTGGTGGTTTGCTCAAAAACTGGGTCAGATGGTCTAACGCTTAACCAGTCAATTATACACATTGACTATGGAGTTTGACATGAATATTTTTTTAATCACGATGCTTTAAAAGTAATTAATTTAGAGCCGCTAAGCAGGTTTTGGCATATTAATAGCATACTGACAGCAATGCTTTGAAAATCAGCATGCTGGAACATTAGGTCGCCATCTAATACAGGGGGTTTCAAATTTTTTGTTGCCACAGAGCCCCGGATGAGAGGATTCAGGATGATTTAAAAAAAAACAAAAAAAAAACCCCAATTAAAAAATAGATTATCAAAAGTGACAGTAAAGACATTTAATATGTTGCTAAAGATTTCAATTTTCATATATTTTCAGTTTTTCTTAACTTTCTATTCATCAAAGAATCTAAGAAAAAAAAAAAAAAAAGTTTACAAAAATAAAAAAGCACAACTGTTTTCAATATTGATAATCAGAAATATTTCTTGATCAGCATATTAGACTGATTTCTGAAAGATCATGTGACACTGAAGACTGCAGTAATGATGCTGAAAATTCAGCTTTGACTCAGGAATAAATTATATTTATGTATACATGCCATTTACATTGTGGAAAATAAAACTACTATAATATTTACTTAAATATTTACTTCCTTTTAAGTACATCTTTTTACCCACCAGTAGAGTACAGTTACAAACACAGAATAAAATAACTGTATAATAATTAAGATTTATAAACAAAAAACAAAACAGTAATAAGGTCAAATTTGGTAAATTTTTATTAATTTTGTTTAATTTATTATTGTTTGAATTTAAAATATTTCTGGCCCGCCCATTTGGATGTCAACTTGAATCAGTGTCATTATACAGGACTTTTTTGACTCATCAACTCATTTATATTGAAAATTCATAGCTCTGGACAAACCTAATTACAACAAGATGATTTATCCCTTGACGCATTGCATAGAGTCATAAGACTTTAACAGAACAGACATCTACTCACTCTGTAGCGGTGATCTTCAGTTGTGCGTTTTGGCTGATCTCTGTGTCACAACTCCAGTGCTCCTTCTCTGGACTCCTGAGCTCCTGACCCTGCAGCAGACTATCTGAGCTCAGGCTGGAGGACAGCTGCGATGATCCTGACGTGTCCAGACTCAGGTTTGACGTGGTCAGCGGAGTGTTTGGCTCATAGCCCTCGTTCTGCTCTCTCCTCGGCTCCCTCTGGAGCACCTCCTGAGCCCAATCTGAGCTTCCAGATCCTCCGGATGACTGGGAGACCGTATCCCAAGACTCCTTGCGCTTGGGGCCTACAAGGTGCTCGTCGGCAGGCGTTGGGGGACACAGACCCGCGAGGACCAGAGGTGTGTTGGTCCACTCATTCAGCACAGATGATTTATAGGAGAGCTGGAAAGTCATCGAGGACAAACCCTGCAGGAGGGTGAGGAGAACCTCGCGGTCCTCCGGGTCCAGCAAAAGAGCCCCGGGCTCGTAGTAGGAGCCCAGTTTGGAGCCTTCGCGAAGCAGCGAGGTCAAGTAACACTCCAGAAGCCCGTCATTTAGCGCCAGGCGAACCCATGCTCTGCAGCGGCCAATGTCTGATTTTATGAAGCTTAGACGTTCCAGTTCTTGAACTACATCCCTATAGTGTCAAAAAGAAGCATGTGAAACATTATAAAAGGTTAGTTCACCCAAAAATAAAATGTCATGGTTTCACATATTCATGCACTCATGTATCAAATAAGTTAAAAATGTGCTTGTTTGATGCTCAAGAACCAATGATGTTTGTTCTCGTTCTTCAAGCATGCATGTTTGATCTTCCATTTACCATATTTATTGTGCATTGCTCAATGTTCATATGTGAATTAAAGCTTATATTAAATATGTTCATTACATAATAAAGTGATTGTGCCTTTTGGATTAAACCACTCCAGTACTATGGATAAAGTACTGGAGAACTCAAAAAGTACTCAGTTTTGATTGCATGGACTTTCAATGGATGGACAGAAATCTCTCAGGTTTCATAACAAATATCTTTTTTGTTTCAAAGATGAACAAAAGACTTATGGGTTTAGAGCATTGGTCTCAAACTCAGTTCCTGGAGGGCCACAGCTCTGCACAGTTTAGCTCCAACCCTAATCAAACACACCTGATCCAGCTAATCAAGGTCTTCAGGATTACTAGAAACTTCCAAGCAGGTGTGATTTGGAGCTGGTTGGAGCTAAACTCTGCAGAGCTGTGGCCCTCCAGGAACTGAGTTTGAGACCAATGGTTTAGAGTGAGTGGTTTAGAGAGGAAGAGTAATTGATGACAAAATGTTTGTGTGAACTAACCTTTTAAGGTTTTGCTCAAATATTGATATATTCACTTTATTGCGTCAATAATACTACCATTATTTTATTTACTTCTTTATGTGGGCCTTTACATAACTGTTTACAGTTTAGTGAAGGAAGTCATCCACTTTTTTTGAATTGCACAAAAATTTACATCTTCATGTACTGTATGTAAAATGATGTATTGTGACATGCTGTAAATTCATTTTGTAAGTATAAATATGACACAGTGTCTTTATGACCTGACTTCCTCCTCCTTCACTCTACACTCAAAACAACGCCTAAAACTGTCCTGTTGAGTCAAGAGACCTTAAAGAGCCGAGTGAGTGAGTGTCACTTGACTACTGCCCAAAGACTTAGGAGCCAATTACTAAACCACATGATTCATCTAATCCTACAGACTTGTCACAATTCTCACCGAGTCTCCCTGACAAGTCTCTTTCTGTTTCCAAATAGGTGACAGGTTGCTCACTTGGAAATACTTTTGAGGTTAAAATTATTTTAAAGCATAAATCAACACCCGTCGACTCATCAAACCAAAGGCTAGGAATGATTTCGGAAAGAGTGGGGATATATTCTAATTTCATAAGGCTTGTGAATGACACTTTGTTCCCTTTGGTATTCTATGCATCCAATATTCAAGAGAACTGTAACATTATGTGACATGATTTGTTGAAATGCGGAAGTTGGCTGATGGATGCCAGTGGGATTACAGTACTGTTTAAGGTGTGGGGTCAGTAAGATCACCAAGGCTGCATTTATTTCAGCAAATTAAGCGGTAATATTGTAAAATATTACAATTTAAAAGAACCGGTTTCTATTGTAATTGTAAAATGTAATTTATTGCTGTGATAAAAGCTGAATTTTCAGCATCATTACTCCAGTCTTCAGTGTCACATGATCCTTCAGAAATCATTCTAATTTGCTGATTTACTGCTCAAGAAACATTTATCATCATCAGTGTTAAAAACAGTTGTGCTGCTTCATGTGTTTGTAAAAACTGTGATGCACTTATTTTTTCAGGACTCTTTGTGGAATAGAAGTCATTTTACATGGCAGGCTACATTTTTTTGGTGAGGTAAATTGAATCATTTGTGTTTAAGAGTACACAACAGTTGCTGCGCCTCTTAAAATCACAATTAAATGGAAGTTCTTTTCTTCCGTATTGTGACCTACATCTGAGTATAATGGATTATCAGAATCAAAAAAAATGTAAGGTGGAGGCTTGGTTTTATGCATCTGTTGTTGATTGGATGCTGAGATGTGGGCGTGGCACTAAAGTAGAGGCAAATGAATGTGAGTTTGTAGGGGCGGCGTTTAAGCTGACTAAAAGAGGGGAGAAGTCCTGCATACGTCACCAGAGAAAAATATGTTGTTTTCACTAGATCAAGTTATGACATCCACAGATGAACTGTTCACAATAAGCACCTTATTTATTTTCTAAATGCATGTGGACTTTATTGAAAGTAACTTAGATATTCTCTGACCCACCTGTGGGTGACGGCCTTCAACAGGCTCCAGAAGACGGGCTGAGGAAGTGCTCCTCGTGACCCTCCTTTGCGTGCGTGACTCCCATCAAAACGGATGAACTTGCTCTTGATTCCATGGATGAAGATCGCCTCCAGAGCACAACACAGCAGGTTGGCCTCCAGGTCCTCGCTGGTGACCGGCGTGTCTGTGGTGATGTAATGCTTCTGCAGGACTTTTAGCGTCCGTGCGATCTTGCCCTTGATCCACTGAGGAGAACAGAAGGGTTAATACTGCTCTCTTATGCATCTGTTATTTTCTTGGACCAGATGTCAAACAAAATAACCATGGAGGGAAATACCAGGAAACACATGAAATCAATAGCTAGTGATTTAATGATACAGCCCAGTCAAAATCAATAGTACAGTTTAAGGGTCTGTATTTTGTATTGATTTGCATTGTTGCTGTGAGATCAGGTCACTGGAACCATTGTGACATCTAGGTCAGCAGATCAAATCAAGAAAAGCACTTCTAGAACAAAACAACTACACAAGATGTGGAGTAAGCATTACGCAGCCTCTTGAGGATCTCAGACAAGAGGGCAGAATGGAGAAGTCATCGTGCTCTGCCATGTGAACGTGAGCAATACCTACGGACAGACCGTCACCTGAAGTCAGCTGACTGACTACATATGAGCCAAAGCACTGACAGTCAAAGCTGTGGAAATTCAACACCTTTAAGTCAAATGACATGCAAATAGTAGTCGTGTTTCTGGCAGGGATTAAGCCAAGAGGACTAAAAACTCTGAGTTTGTCTTTAAAGCACTTAGTCACGATGACTAGACAAATGAGGACACTCTGGCTCAGATCAGATCTTGTTGCAAGTGTATAAACAGCAAAACACATTTGAGAACATGCATCTACCTCTTTAAAAAGACTGGATAGTTCTGAAGCAATTACTTTATTTGTGACAATATTAATATACAAAGACTGCTATTTCATATTCTGGGTTGCTGATATTAAAAACTTGAAAGATCCCCTTTTATATCCTATTTTAGATCCCTTTATAAGACATCATCAGGTGTACAAATGTGGGCTTTTTCATTACCATTAAATCATAGAGTACAATCCTTTGGGGTGATCAAACACCGAAAACTCAAGTATTAATTTAGTTGGAAAGGTATATATTCTGAAAATCAAGGATAATAAAGATTTGTATTTATATGCATTTAAAATATTTTCGAAACATTACTTTGTTAGAAAAAAAAAAAAGAGTCAATAGTTTGAATGCTAGACGATGCTACAAGATTTCAATTTTGTTTTAACTGAAGTAATTAATCAATTTAGATAAATTACTAATTATATTTCATTTATTTGTAACAGTGTGGAGTTTCATTCATTAAGTCTAATTACATATATTTTGGAAATCTGATTTTGTGCTCCTACTGAAATAAATTTTTATGTCCTAAATGTTTTTGATTATCTTCCAAAATTAACCAAATAAATTAAAATAAATTAAAGTGTGTACGTATATATTATATATAAGTGCTGTCAAGCGATTAATCGCATCCAAAATAAAAGTTTTTGTTTACATAATATATGTATGTGTACTTTGTATATTTATTATGTATATATCAATACACACACACATGCAGTATTTTAGAAAATATTTACATGTATATATTTATATTCTTATATTTTATATTATATATAAATATATTTAACATATAAACAAACACATGCATAGTGTTTGTTTATATAATATATGTTGGTTTATTTTGTTAACAAAATCAAGAAAAACTAAAGAGCTAACAAAACAGTTGCACAAAAAAAATGATCTAATGTGTGTCAAAAAAATGAATCTGTCTATTAAGCCTTGCAGGGAAAATATAGCTACTGAATTTAAACAGTTTTGTTCAAATCCCTCGTCGTGCTTTCGTTATCCATTTCTGTAAGTGAACTGAATATAAAGCACTACTGAACTGCAGTTAACAGCAAAAGTCTCAAGCAAATAAAGAGGAAATGGCCAGAAAGAAAATCTTATCTAGAGACTTCTCACATGAAGGCATTACTTGTCTGGTTTCCATTCTGTGCGCGGTCTGACTTCTACAAGACGAGCAGCAAACTGTGGCTTCTTATAAACTCGTTTTAATAAACAGTATAAGATTACTACAACTAGAACAGACAGAAATGGCGCTTACATGCAAATGACATACTTGTATCACTTTATCTGTGCATAGAAGCTGTGATAGAAGAAAGTATTTTAACATTAACAAATCCAGGTTCCCGCAAATTACATGACCTCTACCAAGAACCTGCTCAACGGGTTTCAACAGATGTGAAAGGTTTCCTATCAATGACACTAATGTCCACAATCCAAATAATCGTCAAAAAGGTGATTAAGTTACAAACCTGTTTAACATCTCTTGTTTCTGGGCCACTCTCAGGTGTTTGGGTGGCCAACATGGCTCCTCTGGCTTCAGTTACTCCCACTTTACACACTGCAAAACACACAGACAAACGACTATAGGGTAGATTGTAACATATCCATAAAGGTAACCATTCTGTGTTTGTAACTCACTCAGACTGTGCATCTCAAACTTTAGAATATTCCCATTATATGTTATAATCTAATCTTAAATTGCTTTAAAATCTTAGCGGAGTAAATCTGAATATTCGACTTTGAATCCGATTAAATTCATTTAAAAAAAATTACTGCACAGCACTACTTTAGTCACTCTTTTACTTTGTGCCATATTTGAGAATTCAGTAACAGAACAATGGAAAGCGTCACAACCCTCCCTGTTTGCTCAGCTATTGTGTTTTTTACACAAGCAGATGAAATGCTTTTGTGACTGTTTTATATTATACATCACAATCTTCTGATTTAAATTATACCAGTTCATGTATAACAGTGATTTCACCTGTAGATCATTTCTAGGTTGTTGATGGCGTTATGACTCAGCCCATGCATGTTACGCTCCCTAAAAATAAAATAAAAGAGGTTAGTAGCTTATAAAACACAATGAGAAGAAGAAGAGTATGTTTAATATACTGGCAGTCTTTGTTAGGTAGCAAATAGTGGAAGTGATACACACACCATCCCTGCCAGTTTCCCCTAACAGCAGACAGATTCCCAGTCACACGACAATGAAGTGCAAGCACATGTTCATTTGACATCAAAGTGCATCAGGAGTCATTGTAGACAGGAGTACCTAATTATATTGATTATCTACTTGTAATCTTAAAAGTATATTTAAAAAAAAAAAAAAAAAAAAAAGTTCTTTCAGATAATATAGTATTAATGAAATACAAGGCCACTCAAGTGTAGGCTACCTAAACATTTACACAAAGTTGTACTTAGTTCAACTAATTGCATTTAATATACATATAATCTAGATTTTAATTGCAAATAACATGAACTTATACAGTAAGTCCCAAAACATTACATTCAGTTCGTACTTAAGTGAACTCTTTTAAAGTAGTATTAGCCTATATTAAATACATGCTAAAGTGTACTTCTTTTAAAAAATGTATTTTATTCCATCTCGTGCACACCCTTACGAAAATGAACCATTTTACAACAAATAAATCCAAAAAACCATGGTTACTATAGTTAAACCATAGTAACCACAAATTAAACATGGTTTTGCTATGGTTTAACCATGGTATTTGTAGTAAAACCGTGGTTATACAAACTCAACATGCCAAAGAAAACCATGGTAACTACACTTTTCGTAAGGGCAGTCATGAGTTGAGAAACATCTAAACACCCGTAAATGAGACACGAACACATACAGACTTACTTATTGCTCATGAATCCTGTTAAAATGATCATAAAACGGCAGACAATTCGCCTTTTCATTATTATTGCTAATAGAATCGCGCAATAAGAAACTCACCATGTTTGTTCTGCGTTTAGCTGTCGCGGCGGCGGCTGATGCGTTTCTTTTCCTCTCACCGAATCAACATGAGCACAGGTCGCGTTATATATGCCACTCTTCTTCGCTGACCCAGGAAAACAGAAGCGAGCAGGCGATATAGACGTGATTAGATCAGCTGACGCGAAAGGCAGCATGGGAAATGATAGCAAGGTTCGCCGTGTTCCTGTTGACATCGAGCGCTATTGCGCAACTCCTGCGCAGCATTGAGTGTGCTGAGGACTCCAGAGAGAGAGACGGGAAACTAAAACAAACACACGGCCAAAGTCCATTATTGTTTTCTTAATGCTGGGTTGTTATGTCTGATGGAAATGAATAAAACTCCACACTGTTACAACAAACAAACTGCATAGTTTAATAAAATAGAAAAATAAAGTGAAATTTAAAAAAAAAAAAATCAAATTGAAATACAAATAAGCATTAAAGTGGCAAAATAATAATAAGAATCATTAATTAATGAAGAATAAAGCATAAAATGTTTAGTTTTTTAAACTTTGTGATGTTTAAGATATTTCACACAGCATCCCAAAAAGTAGTCTGTTTCAAAACAGCTACATAAATTAACTAATAATATATAATATTGCAATATATGCACTAACTGAAGCATGAAAATAGAGCCTACAGGCTTCATTTATTTTAATAGGCCTGTCTTTATTTATTTAGTGTCAGAGTTTATTTATTTTCCAAGCGGACATTTATTTATTTATTTACTTACTTACTTCAAAATCAGAATCAGAACCAAAATTTTATTTACTTACTTACTAATTTACTTATTTCTCACTCACTTATTTATAATTTAAGCAGATGAGTGTTCAATACCGTCGCAGTTTGCGTAGGGCACCATCTCCTGGGGGGGGGGGTTATACATAAAATAAACAATTTATGTACATTACATTTTATTACAAATGCCTGTAAAGGGCGCCATGCAAAGTCCTGGTAATTGCTGCTGTTACACTTACAGGACGATCAAATCCTTGTTTAATATTGACCAAACATTTAGGCTAATTCAAATATCCACTTAATCTTTAATTTTTGGTCACCTTTTTTGCGATAGAAATGCTACAGTCTCTATAATTTCTTCAACAAAAACATGTAGATATCACAACCCTTAAAAAAATGAACCATTTAACCAAGTTTTATCGTATAAAACTGCTTAATTTTCTTTTGCGTGATTTCTGAATGCTTGAGACTATAAAATCAGACAACTGTGAATCGTAGCCGTAGGTAACTGTTTAGAGCTACAATTGTAAATAATATAATTTAATTACAATTTATTTATTTATTTACTTAAAATTTATTTAAATTTTATTTTGACATATTATTTTTTATTTGATCATTATTATTTATTATTATATACTATTTTATTAAAGTTCTATTTTAATCCCTATATGCATTTTCTTTTTTTTTTTTACTTCCATAATATTTGACAGAGGGGGCACAACATTTTAATTCTGCTTAGGGCACACATTTGGCCAGCTGCGGCCCGTTAGAGTTGAAGCCTATATCTGTCGTGTTTTCGACTCAAGGCGTTAGGCTACGTCATATCATTATGCATTTCCGGGAAGGAAAATAGGTTAGAATTTTGATTACATTATTGACATTTGCCAAATTTAGTCAGTCGAAATAGTTTTGAGATTTGATCTTATATTGTTTCTCTGGAAATTAGTATGACAATACATGTTGAATAGGCCTATTCATTTTTACTAAGATTCGTTTTTTTTATTTATATTTTTTTATTCTTAAGTAAAAAGAGATAAACACATGATTGGCATGTTTTTAGTATTATTATTTTTGATTGAATACTTATTGTAATCAATGGGGTTATTAGGCTATTTAATATTTCCATGAATTACATTTCAGATATCTTTGCTTTCATTAGAACTATAGATTGAATCATTAAATTTTCATTCATAGTGTTTCTATTGTGACAGTTCAAATATATATAAATATTACAGGCTAAGTCGTATAATTATTTTATATTTCAGATTAATCTCTTTTGGGATTCTGTTTTGTCTGTCATTGGTTATTCTTTTTTTTTCCTTTTTTTTGAGTAGCCTAAATTGTCAAAATAAAAATGTAAATAGTATTTTACATTAATGACACCTTTAAAAAAATATAGCCTAGGCTAAATATCAAAAGTCATGTCTTTCTTTGAAATATTTGACATTTGTGCTACAACAGCTAAATTAGCAAATGTTTATTTCTTATAATGACCAACACTAGAAATAGGCTACGATTTAAAAGTAAATCCACGTTGTTCTTAACAGGAGCATCTTCCTTCATCGTTTCCATTTTTTTAAAAATAATGGATTTAGCCCACGGTAATACTCATTTCAGTAACATTTTTGTAATAATCGTAATAATACTTAATGATCACTGAGTGAATAAGTGAAATATGAAGTGTGTCGTCACGCCTTTGCGACGTCACGCGCTTTCGATTTCACTTTCTCAGTTATTGCGCGCGGAATTTCTTTCCCACATTCCTCTGTAAGAGTCAAAGTTCACACTCTCACGAAACCTGCCCTTTCTTCTTCTTTAAACCATTAAACCCAAATAAACGAATAAACAAACGAAACAAATAAATAATATAGCCTATAGAAATTACTGAGTGTATGAACAAAACCTTTATAATTCAAACATTTTAATTGCAAAATTACAATAATAAAAAATAAACACTGGCATGTTTTATTTATTCATTTATTTGTATAGGCCTATATGTTTCGTTAGCTAAGGCAACTTTGTTTGTTAGTCTATATATGTGGGTCCACACTCTCTTTTCATTTTATTTTTCACTATTTTATCTGTGTTTATTTTAGTAGGCTATAGCCTAATGTATTTGTGTTTATTATTTTTGTACATATGGGCCTAGATCACTGTATAAGAATTCCAGTGAGTCTCTCCGCGTTCCCACACTAACTCAAAAGCTGTTGCGTCACTGTGGTTTACCTATACCTATCGCTCAGGTGCGCCGTTTACAACTGGAAAGTGAAATGCCGGGTGCAATTCCCGAAACGCGCGCATATAAACGGCGGAGAGAATGGAGGAGAGACAAGATCTTCCAGCAGCAGCAAAGAGCAGCAGCAGCTCATCAGTGGATCAACCTGTGGCATCAGTCTTCTGGAGAAACACGACACAATGGACCTTCGTTTGGTGCAGCTCTGCCTTCTTCTGTCCGCGTGCAGCTTCAGCTCTGTACTGAGCTGCAGATGGATAAAACACAAGTTCCAGCACCACCACGGAGTCTCTCTGGATCTGATCAGAAAGATGGTGAGTTTTACTTTTTTCTCTCTTTTTTTTTTTTTTTTTTTTTACAATTTTCATTTTAATATTTGAATTTCAATTATTAGTAATTGAGAGACTAGGTGGAATATTTGTACTTAAAATATTACAATTTAGATTTTAATATTTTAACATTTAATTTTCTTAAATTATTATTAATTGAGAGATTGGTGCTTTAAAAAAAATTGATTGAATATTTCAAAATGAATATTTTCTGGACTGAAACAACTTCATCAATACTTGCCTCATATTCATTTAGAAAAAAATACTTAATATGTATCAAATATGATCCATCTGGCCTTTGAGGAACATTAAGGTTTTTTCATCTCTCAATCATCATTGCATTGCATTGAATTTTGAAACTACAGAGCTTCAATCATGAAACTAAGCATTAAATGTCATCTTTTAAGACTGTGACCCTGGAGCACAAAACCAGTCTTAAGTTGCTGGGGTATATTTGTAGCAATAGCCAAAAATACATTGTATGGGTCAAAAATATTGATTTTTCTTTTATGCCAAAAACCATGACTGGTTTTGTGGTCCAGGGTCACAATTTTTGTGGGAGATATGGTGTGATAACTGATATACTTTCCCTTCATATAATATTATTATAATATAAACATTTAACCTAAACTAACCAAATGCAGTTGCAGCTAACCAGAATATTTTTAAACTTTTAAACAAAAAGTTCACGTCTGAATCTGCTCAAAATAATCTCTTCATTAAATCTGTTTCTGAATATTTCATAGGGTGAGAAAATCCATAACGACCGCGAGGACATCAACCCAATCCCATATGAACTGATCAATAACCACAGAAGAGCAGAGGTTAGTAAAAATGATTATTATTATTTCAAAAAGACACCATAATATGTGCTGCTGATTATGAATCTATATTCCTATATCTATCTATATCTTTTGTTTCTTCTTCTCAGCCTGAGAAACAGATCATGTTCGTCATTCAGGCTCTGGTGGAGATCACTGTCCTCTTCGACGATGCCGTCGTCCCCTGGGATGCTAAAAAACTGGAAGATTTCTTAAATGTTATGCATGAGGAGATTAATGGACTGCACTCATGTGTGAGTACAGTGTGTGCATATATATATATATATATATAAATAATACCACTAATATCAAGCCAGAGGAACTGACTGATTTCTTTCTCAATGCAGGGTGCTTACAAAATGAAGAGGAACAAAAAGCTGCATCTGTATTTTGAAAGACTGAGACACATGACAGAACTGAACACGGTGAGATTTTAATATATAGATGAATCCTCAGCTGTAATGTGGAAACTCATCTAAATGCTGGACTAACTGTTGTTTTACTCTTTCAGGAGGATAGAGATCACAGCTGGGAGATCGTCAGAAAACGGGTCATAAGTTTCATGAACCAGCTGGAGTTCTTCTCCGTCCACACTCATGTTTAATAACTGGACCTCTTGAAGCGTCACTCCATTTACAGAAGGAAAAAAAAAATCAGTGTTGTTAATCTGTGTTTACACTCCTTTTTTATAATGTTATTTTATACAGCTGTATGCAGTGTTTATTTATTGTTGTTTTTAGATGTTATTTATATTAAAGATACTACATTTTAATTAATTATTTAGAATGATTATTTATTTATATTTTTGTATTTGTGTAATTTAATATATTTTATACATTATGATTTTGCATACTAATATCTAAAGATTATATCCTTGTTTATTAATTTATTTATCTTCTTTTTTAGCTGTTACATAAAAATGTAAAAATGAAGTGATTACAACAAAAAATACTTTTTGTATTTCTGGCATCAAATAAAGAAATTGAATGTTTTAATACATTTTGTGAATTTATTTATGAAATATAGAAAAGGGTATAAAATCATTTTAAAACTAAATATTTTCCTGTTTACAGTATACCTTTCAAATTTGTACAGATTTTAAAGAAAGTTTTAAAATCCCTCAGTCCAGCCAAGATATAGACGAGTTCATTCCTTGATCAGAACAGGTTTGGAGAAATTCAGCATTCCATCAGCTCACCAATGGATCCTCTGCAGTGAATGGGTGCCGTCAGAATGAGTCCAAACAGCTGATAAAAACATCACAACAATCCACAAGCAATCCACACCACTCCAGTCCAGCAATTAAGATCTTATAAAGTGAAAACGAGAAGAAACAAATCTATCATTAAGGTGTATAATTATGTATAGAGGACTTATATTTCAGCTGGAAGTCATAAACATCTTAATGATTTTTTTTCTTCTTACAAACACGCAGTTTTTCACTTCACAAGATGTTAACTGATGGACTGGAGTGGTGTGGATTGCTTGTGGATTATTGAGATGTGTTTAACAGCTGTTTGGACTCTCATTGCTGTGTAGGTGGCTTCATGTACATTATTTATATGACAGTCAAGCACATTTCACCCAAAAGTACTTCAATTTCAAAATCAAGAATTATATTATAAATATTATAATATTATAATGATGTTTAAAATATAATAATGATTGCGAAATGACCAATTTAGGGTTAGGGTTAGGGATTCTCAATTTTGTATTGAAGTAGTTTTATGAAAAATGTGCTTATTTCTCATGGAAATAATGTCAAAATGCTAATTGTTCATCAATAATTATAAGAAATGTAATTTCTTTTTGTTTTTCTTTTCTTTGGTTTCCGGGGTGAAATGTGACCCACACATTTCTACTGATCACAAAATGAGAACACGCAGTACACACATCCGACCAGCAGGTGTCACTAAAACATCAACTAAAGAATTACTTGTACCCAAATGATTGATTAGTGCAAACTAACCTGGAAAGGCTCTTCCAATTAATTCATGCAACTCAAAATTTCAAGCATTTTGAAATCTATTTTCCCACTGTGTGAGTTCATCTTTGATCTAGACTATATAAAACCATGCATTTGCAAACAGTACATTAAATAAGCTCCCTTACATGTGAATACCACAGTTTCCTTTTAAACAATATTTCCCTGTTAATGTCTGAAACTTTATATTGCTAGCACTTCTCATGTAAACATATCTTCTTATGATGAATCACTTGCTGTGTTACTCATTGCATTTGAATAAATGTAAATACAAATGTGCTGTAATAACGCAGTTCTACAGAGATCCACCAGATGGCGCCGTTTACTGATAAACCCATTATTTGGGAACCAACAAGCCATATGGTTTATCTATGACAGTTTAGACACACACACACACACACACACACACTAGATCTAGAATAAATAAAATGCAGACTTCAGCACGGCTCTGACGGCACCCATTCACTGCAGAGGATCCACTGGTGAGCAAGTGATGAAATGCTACATTTCTACAAATCTGTTCTAAAGAAGAAACAAACTTGCATCTTGGATGGCCTGAGGGTAAACTACACAATAAAGTTCTGTAAAATCTGTCAAATCAAATCAGGTGTCAGCAACTAGCATCGACTCGTCTAGACTGTAAATCAGGGCAAAAACCTGGGCAAAGTCAAGTAGTATTCCAGTCTTAAAAGATTTTTAGTTTGTCTGAATGGCCATAAGATGGCGCACTTTCCCTCCCTACAGCTCTTACAGTAGCTTACTATTAGAAAACTGAACAGCTTGTATCTTTCTGACAGCCTTTCTGTATTTCTTAAATTCTCTCCTTTAATATTTTTATTATCCTGTCTTTCAGTTCAAGTATATACTTAATCCATGTAGTCCGAATGTGATTTGAGACCACTCAGAAAAAATGGGATTTTTTAAACCTGTTTAAACAAAACAAAGTTTTATAACTTTTTAGAGTACAGGAAATTTGAAAACAAACATTGTGACATAAAAAATAAAAATACATTTTGTATTTTTCTAATCAAATATAAAATTTGCAACAGTGACAATGTTAAATCCTTGTACAGACGGTCAGATGTTCTTTGCAGATGCTCTTTCAAAGACTTACAAATGAATGAATGCAAAGAAAATATACCAAACATTTACCAAAAAAAGCTACTTTGTGGAAAACACCTGCTATTTGCATGCTTATTTTAACAGATATGAAGTGAAAGTTCCCTTAAGCTTTAAACAGTTCCTTACCACTGGTATTTTTATAACCAAATAGAGAGCACCTTGTTATGAATGACTAGCATTCACACAACAAACACACTCTAAAAACACTACCACATAATACACAGTACAGTAAAAATGAATATAAACTCTAATAAAAAGTGTAACAGATAAAAAACAAGCAAACAATAAAAACATAAGTTAAACGTATTACAATGTCTATAGATGATTGTAATTGTTGTATATGTCACATGCTCAACAAAACCTCAAGCCTATAAATGTCATAATAATTTCTTGCTTTCAAAATAAAAAAGTTTGTTTTATAAGCATTTACTGTATTCACACACAGTCTGCCTACATGTGATTTATCCAGCACAAACTGACAGTGGATTGGATGCAAGTGCGAAGATTTATGTCTGGTGTTTATACCTGCAGACCAATAATCTGATGGATGTGTTTTTCTCACTCTTGGTCTGGGGACTCGACTTCCCACACTGCATCTGTGTCCCGGGCTAAACCAGTGATGTCCTCATACAGATCCGCACCGCCACACTGCTCAACCTCCAGCCCCTGGACAGCACAGACACAGAGAGCACACACAGACGCTTAGCAAAGACATTCAAGGACCAGATGTTTTGTCAAAGTGGTATACTAAAGCAATACGTCATAAGAAGGCTCTTATTTTACTATAGACAAGAAGTTGCTGCACAACTTCTTGTCCAGGCCCTTGTCATTTCTAGGCTGGACAAGCACATGGCTTCTCTTACCATTGCTATGCTGATGACACACAACTCTACATCTCATTACAACCAGATGATCCAACAATAGCTGCACGGATCTCAGGCTGCCTGGAGAGCATCTTGGCATGGATGAAAGAACATCACCTCCAGCTCAACCTGGCAAAGACCGAGCTTCTTGTTTTCCCTGCCACTCTAACTCTGCCTTGCTGATTTCTGATCAGCTAGGTTCTTCTACAATTACCCCATCAAGTTCGGTCAGAAATCTTGGTGTAATCTTTGCTGACCTTCAAAGACCACATTGAGAAGACAGCTTGATCTTGCAGGTTCGCATTACACAACATCAGAAAGATCAGGCCCTTCTTAACAGAGCATGCTGCACAACTTCTTGTCCAGGCCCTTTTCATTTCTAGGCTGGACTACTCCAATGCCCTTCTGGCTGGACTTCCATCATGCACAATCAAACCTCTACAAATGATCCAGAATGCAGCAGCACGACTGGTCTTCAATGAGCCCAAAAGAGCTCATGTTACACCTCTCTTTATCTCCTTGCACTGGCTACCGGTTGAGGCTCGCATCAAATTCAAGACATTGATGCTCGCATATCAAACAACCACAGTATCTGCTCCCGCCTACTTCCACTCACTATTACGAATCTACATTCCCTCCAGAAGCCTGAGATCCGCCAGTGAGCGACGCCTCGTGGTTCCATCACAGAGAGGCACAAAATCACTTTCCAGATCATTCTCGTTCACTGTTCCTGGCTGGTGGAACAGTCTTCCCACCTCAATCCAGAATGCTGATTCCCTGACAACTTTCAAGCGACAGCTGAAAGCTCATCTCTTTCAACACTCTTTGACTTCATCCTAATAAATAAATAAAAAAAACAAAAAAAAACTCTTTCTCCTTATTCCTTCTCTTTCTAGCTTGTAATTATTTTTGAACAATGCCTGAAACTTGGTATTATGAGCACTTCCTGTCTGCCTCTTTAGGATGAATCGCTTTATGTATTCCCAATTGTAAGTCGCTTTGGATAAAAGCGTCTGCAAAATGACTAAATGTAATGTAAATGTAAAGAAGCAGTGAGATTTTCTTTCTTAATTATTAAGTTTCATTTATTATTATAACAAGAATACACAATTTTTTCCATCAGGGAAAAAGGTTTTTAGTTCATTAGTGTCAGTAAATAATTTCAAATGAAGCTGAAGCAGAATCAGTCACTGGGTAATAACACACAGTAGTGTTAAATTGCTAAATGAATCAGTGTTTTTAAACGAATCGAAGCAGTCCCTGAAAGACTCCCTGAAACACTACAAAACTGCGATTTTTTTCTTGTGTTTCAGTAAAACATTCGTAAGATACAGTTACTTGAGAGGCAACATGACATTAGATAGCCTAGTTTTCTAAAAAAAAAATCTATTAAAATTAAGTGACTTATAAATATCTGCCAGTGGGTGAGAAAAATAAAACTCATTTTTCCTTATTATATTAATTTAAATGTATTCTTCTTAACTCATTGGCAGATTTGTTTTGCTTCATTTTAGGTATAAACTCCCTTAACTTTGCTAAATTTGAACACCTACCAAAATTAGTGACTTACAGGTGCATCTCAGAAAATTAGAATATGGTGAAAAAGTTCATTTTTTCTTGTAACTTATTTCAAAAAGCGAAACTTTCATATATTTTATACATTTCATTTCATGTAGAGTAAAACACTTCAAAAGTTTTTTTGTTTTAATGATTAGAGCTTACAGCTAATGAAAGTCAAAAATCAGTATCTCAAAATATTAGAATATTTACATCTGAGTTTCAATAAATGACCATCCATACAGTATAAATTCTGGGTATCTCTTGTTCTTTGAAACCACAATAATGGAGAAGACTGCTGACTTGGCAATGATCCAGAAAACAATCACTGACACCCTTCACAAAGAGGGTAAGTCACAGAAGGTCATTGCTGAAAGGGGTAGCTGTTCACAGAGTGCTGTATCAAAGCATATTAAATGCAAAGTTGACTGGAAGGAAGAAATTGGGTAGGAAAAGGTGCACAAGCGACAGGGATGACCGCAAGCTTGAGAATACTGTCAAGCAAGCCGAATCAAACACTTGGGAGAGCTTCACAAGGAGTGGACTGAAGCTGGAGTCAGTGAATCAAGAGTCACCATGCTCGGACGTCTTCAGGAAAAGGGCTACCAAGCCACTTCTGAAACAGAAACAACGTCAGAAGCATCTTACCTGGGCTTAGGAGAAAAAGAACTGGACTGTTGCTCAGTGGTCCAAAGTCATCTTTTCAGATAAAAGTAAATTTTGCATTTCATTTGGAAATCAAGGTCTGGGGTCTGGAGGAAGACTGGAGAGGCACAGAATCCAAGCTGCTTGAAGTCCAGTGTGAAGTTTCCACAATCTGTGATGATTTTGGGTGCCGTGATGTCTGCTGGTGTTGGTCCATTGGACTTGATAAAACACAAAGTCAATGCAGCCGTCTACCAGGAGATTTTGGAGCACTTTATGCTTCCATCTGCTGACGAGGTTTATGGAGATGCTGATTCCCTTTTCCAGCAGGACTTTAGCACCTGCCCACAGTGCCAAAACCACTTCCAAGTGGTTTGCTGACCATTATATTACTGTGCTTGATTTAGCCAACATGTCTGACCTGAACCCCATATGGAATCTGGGATATTTTCAAGAGAAAGATGAGAAACAGTGGATCCAACAATCCAGACGAGCTGAAGGCTCAATAGTGCCTCAGCAGAGCCACAGGCTGATCACTTCCATGCCACACCTCACTGATGCTGGAGTTTGTGCTAAAGGAGCCCCGACCAAGTATTGAGTGCATGAATCAACATACTTTAAAGAACTTAAACTTTTCTGTTTTGCAAATCCTTTTTTTGATTGATCTTAGGAAATATTCTAATTTTTGAGATACTGATTTTTGACTTTCATTAGCTGTAAGCTCTAATCATCAAAATTAAAACAAAAAAACTTTTGAAGTGTTTTACTTTACATGTAATGAATCTAAAATATATGAAAGTTTCACTTTTTGAAATAAGTTACAAGAAAAAATTAACTTTTTCACCATATTCTAATTTTCTGAGATGCACCTGTATTCTTAAACAACAACAACTGCCAATGTGGTAAGAAAAATAAAACTTGTTTTCCCTTTAAATTAAGTGTTTTTTATGTAGTTATTTAAATTTTCTTTTCGTTAATTTTGATAATTTTACAAACTGATCAGATTTAAGTGACTTTATGTCTAAAACAGCAACAAATATCTGCTAATGGGGTAAGAAAAATAAAACTTTTCCCTTTGTATTACGTTTCTTTTTTTTACCCTTTTGGCAGATATTTTTTCTTCATTTTAAGTTAAGACTCACATTTTCTTTTTTAATTTCTTTAAAGACTTAATAACTTAAGTAATTTGCTTCTCATGTAAATATGTCTTGATTTAAGGTTTAAGAAGGTTTAGATATTTGTACTGGAAAACAAGTCAAAAATACTGAGAGAGAAAATCATTTTTGCAACTTCCCAGTACGCTTTCTGAAAAAAAGGTACAAAAGCTGTCACTGGGGCGGTACCTTTTCAAATGGTATATCTTTGTACCTAAATGGTCCATTTTGGCCCCTTGAAGGTACATATCAGAACGGAAATTGTACATTTTAGTACCTAAAAGTGTACTTTCTGAAAAAGGTACCACTCCAGTGACAACTTTTGTACCTTTTTTTTCCTGAGAGTGCACTGATGGACTGTTACATCGATACTCTTGGAACACCGCTCGGCCAATCAAATTCGACCAGAATTTGGAGAGGTTAGAAATGTTCCTATTTGTTTTATAAAATCACAAGTATAAATTCATGCATTGCCTATCAAAACAAACCATGCGTCTTTTCACTTCCGGAAGTGCATGCAACAATAGCTGCAGAGCTCAGAGCTAAAAACTCAACCAACCGTAAACCAACACAATGACAGTAACAAACTAAGCAAATGAACCAAAGCACTCACCTCATATATGTGATCATCCTCAGGCTCTTCATAATCTGCTTCTTCTTTCTTCTCCTGAAACACAATGAGAAACCGCTGTTAGATGGCGCTAAAATTTGTAATGGATACTTTCCATGGAAAAGTGCACAAATCAGTCTGTGGAAATGTTGTGGCCCTTACCAGTCTGTAAAACAGAACCAGAGGAACGACGATGCACAAAATCAACAGTAAAGCCTGAAGGAAAATGAAAACATCCTTGACTCTCGATCTCCTCAAGATAGCCGGGGGGTCAGTGTATCCTGGAGAAGAAACAGAGAGAGAAATAGATGTATACAGGTGAAGAAAGCAAGCAAAAAGCATCGAGAAAATTAACACCTACTGAACACTTGTAGCTCAGTTCCCGGTCCAAGCGTGCCGTTCAGCTTGCAAAAGTAAGTGCCGCTGTCCTCGGTCTCCACTTTGCTTATGATAATGGAGGCATTTATTGTATCACTCTTCTCCTTTATCTTTATTCTTTGGCTGTTCTTGAGCTGGTGTTTTTCATCCTGGCCTTTGAACCACTCTACACGAGCCGGCAAAGACGGATTCGACGGCACACAGTATATCCTCACAGTCCGACCCGTCCTCATGCCAAGAAATCGTGGCTTCTGGAACACATGGATACTTCCTTCAGCTGAAAAGATGAGATGGATGGAGAGAAAACATTTGAGACAGAACCGGTTTAATATCGCAAAGGTCATTTTCATGTTACCAGCAGAAGTAAAACCAAGAAACATGCTTTCATTATGAAAGACACTGAACAGCAACTATTATAAACTGCATGAACTTCATGAACTGTTTATTGTTAAAAAAGGATATCTGGCAAATACAAACTTGTTTTGAAGCAATGGGACTTCCTCTTTCACTCACAGATGGAAAGGAAGAACAACACTGAAAACAAGTCTAAGGCAACTGTAATATGCAAACTGTTATCCTGCAACTTTCAAATGTGAAATAAAAATCATATGAATCAATCGTAAACTACTGCTGTCCTCACAAATTCCACCCAGAACTTAAAAAGTGCACCAAAATGTTGCATTTCAGTACAGTAACTTGGCGTAAAAGTCAAACACAACAGCAGTTTTTAAGGTCTTAAGCAGTCATATTTACCTGAGAGGTAAATCAGCGCCATGACTGAAGATCCCAGCAGGAAGTAATGCATGATTCTTGATCCTGAAATACACCTCTCCAAGAAAGCGTACAAGTCAGTGCAGATCACATAGACAGAACAGAAGGAAGACAGCTCCACCAGAGTGAAGGGTGCAGGTCATGAAGCTGCGATGATAAGATTCCGTTTCAGAGAAACATGCAAATCGATACACTCATGCATCAAAAGGTGAAGGAGCAAGTGAATCATCTTAATGCAAAATATAAAGACTGATATAGGCCAGATTAATATCTTGGCTGAAAATTACCACTATGTTTTCTGTTAAGTTTATAGGCATTTCCTTTAACCTTAAAACAGAATGCAATGCAATAATTCAAAATACAGGGGAAACCCCTGTGAAGAATGAACATGAAAAATTTCTAAATGTTAACATGGTCAGCCTACATTAGGCTGTATTATTACAGACTTTCTTAGAATGTATCGTACGCTCACCAAAAAAAAAAAGAAATTAGCCATTGCAAATGTTATACGCCCACAAAAAGTTAAATGCAAAAGTCCTGTTACATATATTGCCTTCTGCAATAAACAGTCTAAGATTCAGATGCGCAAATAATAGCTGCTTCACTGAAAAATGATGTGAACATTTTTTACTCAGAAATTGTTAGCAAACGTCACAAACAACAGCACTCAACTAAACATGAAAATTTTGAATTGAAAAAATGTTGTTTGAGTTTTTTTTAACTTATTCACTATGAAAAATACATGCAATGTCAACTAGTCATCAGTAGACTGTCTGCTTAATATCTGCTAACACTGACTATAAGTAACTTTGCAAGTACACTCTTAAAAATAAAGGTTCCAAAAGGGGTTTTGCAGCAATGCCACAGAAGTGAAAAAATCGAAAGGTTCCATGGATATTAAAGGTTCCTTATGGAACCACTAATGCCAAAGAAGAACCTTTTTTTTAATAATATGTACATGTCAACTTCCAGTCAGATGTTTTGAGTGGCCCTCCAGGAGCAATGCTATGTGCACATTATTCTGGATAAATTCATTATTCTGAATAATAATTCAAATTATTCTGATTCAAATTTATCCAGATTAATGTGGACACAAACCAACACCCTTGTTCTATTACATTATATTTTATTACTTACTTATAGTTGCCTCTCTTTTATTGGTTGCTAGGCTGGTTTTTGTTGCGTCACACAATAACAATAAAGTGTCTTTAATTTCAATGCACAAGTTGCTGCTTTCCATGCACGTCTGCGGTGCAGTTTGTCACAGACATTGAGCTGTGTGAGGTGTATAGCACTCAGCAGCTGTAACCACACTCACTCACGCTCAGCTATCAGTTAAAGTCAGAACAGGCGAGGGAGGCAGAAAAAAAATCAGATGTGAAAATAATCAACAGTACAAAAATAAAACTAAACAAGTATTATGAGCTATGTGGTTAAATGAGAGAAAACAGTGTTTTCATTGTTCTATGCTTGGCTCAATACCTTAAATAGCCTTACATGCTCACTACTGGTGCCCTACCCAAATTAGTCAAACTGGTGGAAATGGATTACCAAGCAAACAGCTCCCTGATTTAGTTGTGACCACTTTCGGTCACTTCTTAATGAAAATAAACCATAAATGCTGGTCAGCAGGTGCAGGAAAATCTAGGGAATCACCTGAGGATGAACCAGACAGAAGCTGTAAACCAGCTAGATTTCAACAAATACATGTACTCAGTTAAGGTTAAAAATGTAGCAGTTAAAGTCACACATCATTGTCTGTGACCATCATGATATTTACATTGTTTATGAACCAAAAAGAAGGTTACTTAATCATTTTAACACGGAAACCAGTAGTACTGTACACTGTAAAAAATATTTTTTGTAGTTGTAAATAAAACAAATATTACTGGAGTGTGTTTTTCTACTTCAAAATTTCAAGTTTAATTCAATGTTACTTTGTAATTGATTGTAAAATGTACTAGCTATTTTTAGTGTAGCAACAAATAAGTCACATGAAGTGTTTTTTAATGTCTAATTGTAGGGGGGTGTGGTGTGAAAAGTTTGTCAGTCGATGTAAAATACTGAGAAGCAAATGATGAGGAAATAACTAAAATAATTGTATAAAAATGATGGACTGGCTCTCAGTCCTCTGTGTTTCTCTGCCAACGGTGTGACACTCCAGGAAAAACTTCTGCATCCATGTGACTCTAAATACCTGAACAAGCAGTTTGAAAACAGGATGGATGGAAAAATGAGGTTTGTGTACTTACCACTGCTATTACATGATATGAAGCAGGCTGTAATTCACCCGCTCTCTGAACTTTAACACTGGTTCAATGCTGGGAACTCAGTGGCCTAAAGAGATGACCAGATGACAGTCTGCTAACCACACACACACACACACACACACACACACACACACACACACACACAAAACACTTTACTGCCTCACTTTCTGATTTACTCAAAAGCTGTGGGAACAAGGACTATCACTTAAATAATATCTTAGAAATAGTAATGTTTTTAAAAAAAGTTGTTTGTCCAGTAAAAGATTTTGTGCTAGTAAACATTTCTGAAGAGTAAGACCAGTCAGCAATATTATTTTTTTTCCCATCAGTGAATATGCTTATGAAAGCTAAATTATCCCCATAACACAAATGCCAATGTATAGACCACTGGATTCCAAACTTATTAAGACTGGTTACCTGAGGTGAAGACATCTCTAGCTGGGGGTAAAAATAGAAGGTGTGAAACAAGAACAGCTATCCGGGCAGGGGCCACTGTGACACACAGAAAAAGTCATATGGAGCACAAGTCGAATGGAAAAAAATGGTCTTGATAAACACCTCTGTGAAAACACATCCACAGACAACACATGATAGCATGCTAAGACTGTAAACTCTACTAAATCCTGCCATGAGATGAAGCGTGATACTGAAGAACTGCAATCTGAGACTGCAATTCAAACCTTTAAAGCATGAAGAGACGTACATTTATCTTATCAAATTTATTCTATGAACATTTTAAATGCACATTGAATTAAATGTTGTCAAGTGATGATACAAAGAAAAGACAGCATCTGAGAAATACGCTTCTATCTGCAAAGTATATATACAGGCAATGAGGCGAGCAAATCCTAAAGCACTGCAATGTCTCTCTTCTTGATAAAAATGTAAACAATAGAAAATTATTTGCATATTAACAATATCAGTATGAAACCAAAAGTGCACAAAACTGCCCACAGATTACATATACAAGCTGATGAGGTTTTTTTTTTTTTCTAAACAAATGTTATTCTCATTTTAACATATAGTAAACTAATGATTTTTGGTAATAAGAGACCAAATCTAAAAACTATACAAGAGGTAAATATAAATCTCAAAGTGCTTCATTTATGAGTTTTAAGAAATAAGACATTTGCAGTCACATTAAGACTTCAGAGGAACTCCATCGTTAAATGTCTCTACATACAACTTCTAGCTATGATGACTCACAGGTACTAAAACACTGTATATACTTCAGGGATTATTAACTTGATAATGTTTTAAAATGGCAAATTTTAAAATTTAAATTTAATGAAAGGAAGGTTTAAACATCACAACCATATCTCCAGTAACAAATATGAATTTCATCTGGATATAAATTAGGAAAGAATCATGTTTGGCATCTACTGGTCACTCCAGGCTCTTTTTGTAACGAAGGGAATCAGCTGTAAAGCAGTTACAGGGTAATGCATTTGCCTGGACAAAGAAAAATAATCTGACGCAACTTTGCAACAGTGTTATCAGGGGTACTCTAATTTTCACAAATTATTCATCAAATTATTATAATGGACACTGTGATGCACAGTTCACATCGAGCTTATTAGTGCTGTGCTGTCTGTTTGTTAAATACAGTTAAATGGATGGGGTTATTCTAACTAGGTTTACTTAACTTCTGAATAAAACATTAAAACTGCATTTACTTTACAGGCTTGGTAGATTTTCAGCATACTAGTTAAAGGTGGGGTATGCATTTTTCAAAAACACTTTAGAAAACTGAGTCGGGCCAGTATCAAAACAAACTTGTAGCCAATCAGCAGTAAGGGGCGTGTCTACTCATGATGCGAGGAGAGAGCGCTCATCAGTGCACATGATGGACATTAGCCGAGCCAAGCGACGACAGAAACATAGAGATGGCAGATAAAAAAACAAAAGAGGAAAACGTCTGCGGAACAAAAGAAGGCTTACATCGTGGCTACACCGGACGCGACAGGTCTGTCTACACTGGACGCGACAAAGCGACCGGTGAAAATCATTTGTGTCAATACGTCATAAATAGAACTGTTAGGGATTTGTCGTGTCGCGCTAGACAGCATCACTACTTGCTGCGTCCCAATTCGCCTACTTATATACTATGCCCTAAAAGTATGTACTCTTTTTGTGAAGAAAAAGTACATACTTTTGAGTATGTAGCAGAATAGTAGGCATACTACTTCGTCATAGCTGCTTCTTTAAAGGACACTCTGTTGCTTAGTTACGTGCATCCTGTAACTGTTTAAACTGCCCTGTCAATCATCTTGTCACAGTTAACATCATCTACATTTCGTTTAATTTGATTTCCTACCGTATTGCAGAGAAACGAAGAGGCACATCGCGGGTCTTTCATGCTGAGAACTCTGCTCATGTGTTTGCATAATGATGCATTTAAAAGCTAATCACCAAACGTATCATTATAAAAGTTGACAGTGTTGTTGCAGATGAAATATAACATGGATAACATTAATATTTTTTAATCAGGTTCGACATTGATTATTTAGGACGGATAGTATGCGAATTGGGATGCAGCAACTGATTATAATGAATTCTATAGTATTTTGTTGCGCCGTGCCGCTCGCGTCTGGTGTAGACACGGTGTTACGATAAGGCTAGAAGTATGACCCGTGTAAATATCGGATCAGCTTTCCAGCGCTGGAAAGAACTCAAGGAGCGGGAAGGCCTGCGATCAGTCACCAAGGTTGCTTTGTTTCTTCTCGATAGGTGAGTAATATTGGTTTTGCTTTGTTTCACAGAACTAATCGTTGCCGTACGTATGTGTGGGGCGGAGCTATCAAAATAGGGGCGAGACCCTTTTGGGGTAGGGGCGTGTTTGTTTTGGTGATCTCAAATATCAACATTGGCTACCAGAAATCACTTACCCCACCTTTACATAATCTCAAGTGAAAATCTAGCTGTTTTGACTACTAGGGCATTAAAAGGAATTGCTACAATGCTTTTAATGCTTCAAGTTATTATAATTACAAAATATATTTTAAAAAATGTATAGCACAGTCACTGGGGACTACAACTACACTGTATATGTTTTTCATAGTGGCACATTCCGCTCAAAGTGACTCTGTACACCCCAGTGTAAAGGATCAGTTTCTGTTCTACTCGTTCCACCATTCTGCTGTAAACTGGTAATCCGTGAACTGAGATTATAAATAGTTCAGCAGACTAAACAGACTCTGGACAGACATGTTAGAGTGATGGTCAGTACCAGCGGTTCTCGTTCCTAATAGTTCTGAGATCTGTGCAGCTAAACATCAGAATTATATATAGATTTTATAATTCAGTAGTTTTAAAAAATTATAAGTGTTTAACAAGTACTGTAGTGAATTCTTTGATCATTATTGAATTATTAAGTGTGCGGGAGCTATAAATAATGATACATCTTGTAACAAGCAATCAAAAAGATGATTTAGGACACGGTAAAAACTATGATGAACCTATAAAATAGGATCTTGTTGAAAAAAACTGTGCTTTAAACAACCCAAAGAAATGTACCATTGTGACCACATACCGTAGTCACATACAGTAGAATTACTGGGTGTTAGCGTGCAGGGGACAAAACAGCTACATTAAAACTGTGATTTCATTTTCACCATGAAATATTTTCCTCCATATAGGATTTTTCTTTTCTTTTTTTTGCAAAACACACTTTTGCGAACTAGTCCCAGGTTTTTCACCCGAAAGGAACCAAACAATGCACAAAGATACTAAATATTACTAATTATTCCCAAAAGGCTGAGCTTTAAATTCATCACTGCAACGGTGGCAAAATTTCAAAGTGGGTGTGGCCACTTTCACTTACATAGCTGTAACTCTTGAATGGAATGAGATATTTTCACCAAACTTGGCACGTTTGTGTATGAGTTCAGTCTGAGGTCATGTGAAAAAATTGCAGCACTTAGTCACTTGGTGGCACTATAACAGGGAAAAAAACTGCAAACATGTATATAAGTATAAGGGCAAAAGAACCTGGCTAAGTTATGACAAATATACTGGGACATTTCTAATTGGGATCAAATAAAATGAATCCTAAATGAAACAGGTCTTTACAAAAGTTTAAATAATAAAAAAACAGTACTCCCAAGAAATAACATTCCAATGCTGTCACACTGTAGCAGTCCTGTGTAATCCTTTAAGCCATCTTGTTTTTGGAGCATACACTGTTCAGTGCGTGCAGGTGATACTCCATTTTACATCACAAGGATTATCTCAGTCCACAGGCATTGTCCACCAGTCATACTATTGACTCTTTTATTGGCGCATTCTCTGAACTGCAGAGGCCATGCGTCGTGGGTGCAGACTGGAGGATCACCTCACTTGTGAGCTCCACTGGAAGTATGAGTTGTCCCTGTGGTCGAGGGTAGGTTACTGATACTCTGTGCTGCGTGACCGTGGTGGGCTTGGGTGGCTGTGCATTATGTGGCATCGGCCTAGCCTGCAGCTCAAGAGCCATGGCGAGTTCTGGATTGCTGCCATACAGGGCATCCATTTTCCTTGCAATTAACCCTTCGGTTTCAGGAGGTTCTTCATCATTTTGACTCCTGACTTTCCTCTTTGAACGATGCATGAAGCATGCATACCGGATAGCACGTTTGAGGAGATGTCTACGGTATGTTCGTTGAACCGCAATGGCTGCGCGCTCTTCCTCTTTCCTCCTGAGAGTGGTGGTGATTGGCTCAAAGGAGGCAGACGTGGGATTGTTCATTGTGAACTTGGCTTCAATGCTCTCCTTCATGGCAACCATCTCAATCGTGTCGCCAAGAACCTCACGGGTAACTGCCAAAAGAATATCCAGACAGTGGATTTTGTCGCCGGTTACAATGGGTAGGTCCATGGTGATTAGTTTGAGGCGGTTGGGTTTGGCAATTCGTAAAGGCTCCTGCAAGGCATCGACGAAGTCAAACAAGCGGCTGTACTCAATGAACTGTGTACCATCAACGTCAAACTTTTCCCATGTCTCGTCGAACATCTCAAAGTCATCCTCACAGAGCGGGTCTCCACTCTCCTCTTGAGCAACGTTGAAGTTCTCAAGAATGATAGCAATGTACATGTTCACGACAACCAGGAACGACATGATGATGTAACTGCAGAAAAACATGATACCCATGCCAGGATTCCCGCAGTTACCCCGAACGTCTGTACCAGGGTTCTCTATGTCAGGGTCACAGTCTGGAGGGCCGCTGTTCAGAATGGGCAGCAGAAGCCCATCCCAGCCCGCCGAGGTTGTGATCTCAAACAGGCAGATGATGCTGCCGCCAAATGTTTCAAAGTTAAAGATATCGTCGATGCCTGCCTGTTTTTTTACATAGGCAAAGTTAGACATGGCAAAGATGGAGAAGATGAACATAATGAGGAACAGAAGCAGTCCGATGTTGAAGAGGGCAGGAAGTGACATCATCAAGGCAAACAAAAGAGTCCTAATGCCTTTTGCTCCTTTGATGAGACGTAGCACACGGCCGATTCTGGCGAGCCGGATGACACGGAACAAGGTGGGAGACACAAAGTACTTCTCAATGATGTCTGATAACATCAGACCTTGGGAAAGAAGAAATATGGGTTATTATAAACTATTTAGTGTAGCTATAGTAGTAAAGTATACACTGAGGCGCACTTATAGAACTCTTAAGGCCATTGCACACTGAGTGCGAAATTTTCGTATGTGTTTTTCCATTTTTTTTTTGTATTGGTCATCCTTTCCTTTCAGAATGCTTGTTACGGATGCGAAAACACAGAAAATCTAACCTGATCCGAATTTTTTTATGACGGACGAAAGTTTCGGAGGCAGTGTGTAAACGTGATTGACACAACATGAGGTCGAATTTATTTTTCAACGTGCGAAAATTTCGGACTCAGTGTGCAATGACCTTTAGTATCTAGTTTATCCAAATCAGTAAAATACACCATAACAAGCTATAATGGCATGATGTTTGACAACTATAGGCTCATTGGAAAAACTTGGCAGAACTCCAGAAGGTACCAATACAGATAATTCACTACGGGTTCCATCTGAAATGAACACTAGAAGCAAAATGTCAACAACAATTTTTATTACACAAATTCTGATTACAGGGGCAGATTATGGATTAATAAAGACTTCTTTTCACGTGGCTCCTTGCACAATACTATGTTATGACCCCAAAACTCTTTTACCACAGTGTATGATTTGTAAACGAATACATTTTGATGTCTGCATCACACAACCAGCTCCATATCAATGGCTTTTCTGATGTAGTAAACTTGCACGAACTAAACTCGCACCCAGTGGCACTGCACTTGTGACGCAAAGCAACTGGAACACAAGTCATGATGAGAGCTTTGTTGTTTTCGGTTAAGTTTAGAGTAGGTTTTTGTGTATGTTGAACATTATTTTCAAACACAATAGAGCATTAGCCCTGTTTACGTCACTTACTGGAATTTTGCAGAAATGTCGCTGCAGGCACGTTTTTTTCAATGAGCCTGGTTTGTTCTACACTTACCTGCTACAGAAAGGATGACCACAACAAAATCAAAGACGTTCCAGCCAATAGTGAAAAAGTAATGTCTGAGCGCAAACATCTTAAGTACACATTCTCCTGTGAAGATGATGATGAAGAACAAATTGATCTGGTACAGGATATCCTCTTTCTCAGCACTCTGGTCATCTGTCTCTATCATCATGGTCACCATATTGAGGCAGATAAGCACCATGATAAAGATGTCAAAGAACTGTTTTGTTATGAAGTCAAACACCACACCCTGGATCTCATTCTGTTAGGAGAACAATGTAGTGGATTAGTTTTTAAAAACCTCAAGAGATCTAATGCTGATATTCAAAAAAAAAAAAAACATTTGTTGAAAGTCAATTAGTTATCAATGTAAGTCGAATGGTTCATACCGATGGCCTAGGGATAGGTTTCGCAGGTTTTTTGGAACCCAACTTCTTCATGGCATTGTAATACTTTTTTTGCTCCTCTGTCATGAAAATGTCTTTCCCTCCAAAGTGCAGAAGAAACAAATATGAATTATTCTTTCTGGTAAAGAATGATCCAAACGTACAACACAAATTAAAACAATTTGGAGTTTAGTTTAAAAAGAAATGCTTATCTTGGACTTCTGCTGATTGAAGTTGTCAATGATGACACCAATGAAGAGGTTGAGAGTGAAAAAGGAGCCAAAAATGATGAAAATAACAAAATATAGGTACATGTAAAGGTTGATCTCATATGATGGCTGCTCGTCCACCTAACACGGAAAATAATCAATGAATGCCACAATAAAAGTAAGTAACACTAGGCTTCCAATAATTTCAATAATTCAATAAGTTCAATAATTTAGGAACTGACATTGTTCTTTAGAAATAAGCTGTTGAACAGGCAACTCATTATTCATTTTATTAATCTTTGCCTCCACTACAGAACTCAAATCAATGGCATGACTTTGATGTCACGACGTTTGGATATTAGAACCAACAAAGTTTGATTTTACTGACTTACAACCTTTGCCACAGGGACCATATTTGTACTTTTGGGGAAGAATGACTTACATTTTTTGTTGATTGTTTACACAAAGCTATCAAATGGCATCAAAACACTTACAATATAGTGCTCAAGTTGTATGGACTACTTTAATGGTTCTTGTATAATGCATTTTTTTTTTAATCCCTTTTAACACTATAACCAGTTGTATGAAAATAAGATTCTTTATTTTAATTCTTTAAAATGTTTGTTTCTATCTAAAAACAGCAGCATACAGGTTTAGAAAGACATGAGAGTGAGTATATAATGGTGGAATATTTATCAACTATTTTTTTTACTCTGAGAAATTTGCTTATTAATTGGACACCACTTTGCATACAATTTGCGAGGACAACATATCAAAATGTTGTGTTGATTATTTACTGTGTTGTGAACTCGCAACATGCGTGCATATACTAGATTATATCCATTCAACTGCATTGTAGCAGTTGTACAGGTGGAAAGATTGTCATTCACGTACCTCTCGAGAATCCACTGCAGCATACATGATATCCATCCAGCCTTTAAATGTGGCCTGTGTGGAGAGAAGTATTTTCTGAATATCAGCATGTCATATAAAACCCATTTATTCAGTATGGATTTGTGAGTTACCTCTCTGTCCTCTGATGCATAAAAAGGAAAGGACATGATAATACAGTTCATTGACTGTAAATATGTTTAAACTCTGACATTATTATACTCGGTGTCTGCACTAAATTTCTCTTTTTATTGAATTTTTTTTTAGCTTAGTTTAAATAAATGCTTTACTCTTTTGAGTTCTGAATTTGCTTGATCGTTTATTTCTTCAAACGACCAAGCAAATATCATCATGTTATAACTGTTAATGGTTGCACGTGTACCATATGTAATAGAATAAACTCTGCAAGTCATAATAAACGTACAATTTGCAGTAGAGAGAGGTAGCCGAGTCCCACATTGTCATAGTTGACCTTCACATTGGCCCAGCGCGCCTCATTGGTGTGCATTAGAGCCATACAGTCACTCTTGTTGTTGACCACATCCATGGGGAAGCGTTCCTCTGTGGTGGTGTTGATGCAGTGGTAGAACTTTCCAGCAAACAGATTGACTCCCATAATGCTGAAGATGAGCCAGAATATCAGGCACACCAGCAGCACATTGAAAATAGAGGGAATGGCACCAACCAGTGCATTCACTACCACCTGGAATTAGAGACAAATGAGTAATTGATATTTGTGCAAATACGTATTTTAACTTAACTTTAAAGTTAACATTTAAAGACAAGTCACTCAGAAATGTAAAAAACATACAGTATAAAGTTGATATTTACAGTAAGTAAAATATTATGTCCTTCTGGATGATTAAATAAAAATGGTTCTAAAAACCATTCTAGCTTTAAAGGATTTATATTTATAGAATTTGAACCTTTTTAAACTCTTGTACTTTTCCTAATCTAGTAAAGTGTTAAAATACTAAATATGAATTTCTAACTTGGTCTTTTTCAACTTAAACTGTCAAAATCAGGAAAATGCTGCATTTTTAAAAGAATCACCTTTCCAATCATTTGGTATTTATGTGGATAAGTGTTACTCCTCTCAGTACTGCTGTCATTACCATAACACCAATCCTTTTATTGACTGCTTGCTAACTTGTGTCAGCAAATCCAAACAAATAATGCTATTTTCCACTCCAAAAAGTGAACTTCAGATCTTTATTTAAAGAACCACTCACAAATGCATAAATGAAGAGTCGCTTCTTACCCTCATTCCTTCAAATCTCGCCAGGGCTCGAAGGGGTCGAAGAGCCCTAAGTGTTCTGAGAGATTTGATTGCTCCCAGCTCAGAATATCCCAATAAATTGGCTGTTAAACTGACTAGTGACACCTGAATAAAACAGCACGTGATCAGTACACACAGACTTTGGCATCTGACATGCATTTGCTTATAAGGGTAAAGCTTTGGCAAACGTCAAAAAGGTAAACTTACATCCACAATGAGGAAGTCCAGCCAGCACCACGCATTAGTGAAGTAAGTCTTGAAACCATATGCCACCCACTTTAGTAACATCTCCACGATGAAAATGTATGTAAAGACTTTATCAGCATACTCCAGGATAATCTTGATCACTCTGCGGCGCTCAATGTTGATATCCTCAAAAGCCTGACAGAATAAAAGTTGACGCATCAGACAAACATTAATGGATTTATATTTTCTCTTTTTCTTACAATGAAATTAAAAAGTGAGATTTAATATCACACAGATGTAATAATGTGACTACATGCAGTTTACTAAGCATTGGCTCAGTATTGACAGACACACCAGTGCTCCGCTACTAAGGAGGATCATAAAGATGATGAAGGTTTCAAAGTAGTCATGCTCAACGATAGTGAAGCATGTTCTTCGAAGGTTCCACCACTTTTTCCCCCATCCTTCTGTGGTGTCTACATTCAAACATGTAAATCGCTTAACACAACCTAAGTAAAAAGAAAGAAAAATAAATAAGATGAAGTGATGCCTTGAGCATTAGCATTTCTAATGAAGGAAAATGCATGCACACCCTCTGTGAAAAAGGGCTCTGGCTCTTCAGGCTCTGGTTCTTCTTCCTCTTCAGGCTCAGGCTCAGGTTCTGGAGGCCGGTAGTCCACTGTGCTACAAACTGAAGAGTCGTCATCATTAAGAGCAGCCTGTGCAGAAAAAAGATGTAAAGAAATGAGAGAGAATGAAAAACAAATGTGAGGGGAACAAAATAAAGTATTAAAGGGGTCATATGACGTTGCTAAAAGACCATTATTTTGTGTATTTGGTGTAATGCAATGTGTCTATGCGGTTTAAGGTTCAAAAAACACATTATTTTCCACATATTGTACATTATTGTTGCTCCTCTATGCCCCGCCTTTCTGAACGTGTTGATTTTTACAAAGCTCATCGTTCTGAGAAGCGAGGCGTGCTTTGATTGGCCAGCTATCCAGTGCGTTGTGATTGGCCGAATAGCTCAAGCATGAGACGGAAATGTTACGCCCCTCACCGTATTGTGATGCTGTGTCCCGGCGCGACGACACAAAAACAATAAAACCCATTATAAAGGAGCCATTTGTTGTATCCAGTGGGGACATAATTACTGATTATAATGACTTATACTGTCTTTTTACGTGTCACGTTGCATTGCACCGCGTAAACATTACCATGTCTGCATTTGTGATCAGAGAAACGACAAACAACAAGCACTATTCTACACTGCTCAAATCTCGCGTTTAAATAGTCAGTAGCAGAAACGTACTTACAGGCTGTAAGTCAGAAGAGTCAGACTGCCCTTGCAAAGTTGGAATTGCCCCTCTTTATACAAACAGCCTTTGTGCAAGCCAGCATTGTAGGCTACTCTTCCAGGTTCAGGAAATAGTCCTCCGTAAAATGCGCTGCACACACTCTAATATTTGGGTTGAACTGTTCTGGAACAGTGTTGTAAATACAACTTAACCACTGATTTCTAGTTGTGTCCTCTTTTGGAAGCGCGAACAAAGTATTTTCACTTTCACAACAAAACACAGCGTCTCCAGGACATGGTGCCAATGGCAGCAACAATACTACAGCGAGAATAAAAATCACGCCCTCTTTCATTGCGTGTATGTTTGGGCGGTGTTTTGCAAATCTTCCCACATCGTGCCGTAGACATGTGGGGGCGTGTTTGAATGAGCCATTTTAGGGGGGCGTGGCAGAGTCTTAACTTTTATAAAGAATATCTCTTTGGTTTTGAGACTTTAATCTTTGCAACTTCAGGGACCTTATCTATGCACAAACAGCTTGTAACACTCCAAAGAGAAAGGAAAACTTGAAACTGCATCATGTGACCCCTTTAGGGAAGTAATATTCCCTGATATTTTGAGACTAAAGAGTCTGAAATATTGGCACTTTTGATAATTGAATTTCTAGCAATAAACATTAAACAAAAATCATTGATATATATTGATATAAATATATATAAAATATGATACTTTTTACAAGATAACATTTTAAAGTTTATTACATTTTTTTTAAAAAAAGGATTAACATTAAAATTTATTCAGTTTTAAAACACTGGGTAATAGGGTATAAATTACTTATATACATATATTTCCCATGAATTAAAAAAGTTTGATAAATTCTTTCATAGCTTTGCTAAGGGTTGAATGATAGAGCCTGATGAATGCAGTAGATTTTGTGTAAAAAAAAAATAACGAAAAGAGAATAAAATTATTTACTTAATTATGTTTGTTAAATTATGTTTATAATCTGGTGTCACAATTTTAGGAATGTTTTGTTATTTAAATTAGTTTTACTACAATGAATTAGAAATGAACTGAACAGATTATGGCAAAATTATGTTATTTTATGTAACACTAGGGTGGGACAGGCCAAAATCACAATTTTAAGGGGGAAATTAAGACATTTAATGTGTTTAAAATGCAATACTTTTCATGGTAACCTTTTTTTATTTTAAAAGGTTTATCTAGCATAACTAATAGTATTTTCTCACCATAGAATACATGGGATTTGTACATCTAATGCTTTCTTTCTTTCTTTCTTTTGGTAATGGTACACCACAGTACACATCATTCTAGATAATGAGGGAGGCAGAGAGAGGACAGATTGTTGTTTTACCTTTCCATCCTCCTCATCAGAAGATTCATCAGAGTCCTCATCCTCTTCAACATCAGACTCACAACGAGCAATAGGTACAGTCAGTGTTGGAGGCAAACAGTTGGTCAAGCCATCTGCCATTTTCCCCTCATCCAGGTGGTTTATAGCACACAGTTCTATGTCTCCTCCTCCTTCATTATTGTCAGGAGGTTTCTTTCCTAGAATCTGGTGCAACATTCTGGCGATGAAGGCTTTGAGCCAATCTATACCCCTGGTGATGCGACCGATGGCGATCTGAAGGTTGTTCATCTCACCATCATCATCACCTCCAGACAGGTTATCCCCGCTGAAGGAGCTGAGCAGCAGAGCCAGGAACAGGTTCAGTACCTGAGAAGTACAGGTCAGAATGATGTTGGCAGGTTGAACACATATAGTATAAGGAGTTCCTGTAGCTTAAGTGGTAAACGTGGCACACTTGCCATGCTGCAAAGTTACCTATAATTTAAGCTACTCTTTTTAAAAAAAAGACACCAATTAAATATGTAAATTAATTTTTTTTTTTTAAAGAAGAAAACCTAAAATGCTAAGCAGGAACTAAATTAGGCCACTCATTTAATGAAAAACTAATTCACTAGAAAGATTCAGATTTTCCAATGCAACATAACATAGAGAAGACAGTTTATTAGATATGAGATTAACAGTTACAGTAACAATTTAGTCACATTTAAAATATACATATCCATCAGCTTGGTGCAAAATTTCAGTGTTTAGAACATGATCTTGGGTAACATCATTCAAGTCTCAATAATAAAAGCTAGTCTCACAAATAATTGGTTCCCAAGTTATACATTGCCAGTGTCAGGTTTAGGTAAGATCTGTCATAATGAAGTTTCAATAAATATTATGTTGTCTGGAAGCATAGGGCAGGGATGCTATCTTTAGGATCTAAGCACACTAGACATAGAACATAATTATAGAAGCCATGGTTGGCCTCATTTATCTCAGGCACAGGCTGAGAAAGATAGAAAAGAGAATAAATAAGAGCACAAGAGGGGATAAGACAGGTAGCAAAAGGCAAAATGTAGGTGGTTCATATGACCATACAAATGTTTAAGAGCCACATTTAAAAAATACTGAATAATTAGAGAATCGTGTATTATTTTGAGGAAACCAGGCACAATCCAAAAAAAAAGTTGTAGGACATAATTTCATGAGAATTAAAGGGATAGTTCACCCAAAAATGAAAATTCTCTCATTAATTACTCACCCTCATTTCGTTCCAAACGCGTAAGACCTCCGTTCATCTTCGGAACACAAAATTAAGATATTTTTGATGAAATCTGAGAGATCTCTGACCCTCCCATAAACAGCAAGGTGACTACCATGATCAAGATCCAGAAACGTAGCAAAGACATCGATAAAATAGTCCATGTGTCATTAGGGGTTCAACCGTGATTTTACGAAGCTACGAGAATACTTTTTGTGCACAAAGAAAACAAAAATAATGACTTTATTCAACAATTCTTCTCCTCCTCATCCCGTCTGCAACGGTGTGTCGCCGTTGTGGAAAGAGTATCACGACGCATGCACTTGCTTCTGTAAACAATGCATGTGTATGGTGCCGCTGCTTACGTTAACACACACATGCGTTGTTTACATGAAGCGGAAGTAAGTGCATGCCTCGTGATACTCTCCACAATGGCGGCGCATCGCTGCAGACGGGATGAGAAGGAGAAGAATTAATTGACAGAATTTTCATTTTGGGTGAACTATCCCTTTAAGTCATATCATTTCAACTCATCAATTTTTGCTCACGTCACAATATGGTGCAATATGTTTTGTAATATTACTTTTTCCAGCAGTTCAGTGCTTAAATATATCTTTGACACTGTGGGTATGAATTTATCAGGGTATGTGGGGGTATTTAAAGCTCTTGGCCAAAACAAAAATATATCATTACCAATTAATCTTCCTTAGTCAAGTTTCTCAATGCTATATTAATCGCAATAGTGTCATGATGATACTATAATAATAGCCCTGTACATCAAAACACACATTATTTGGCAGTCACACCTTAGTGCAAAATGCCCAGACCATCTGACAACATATCAGCCTAATGTATGAAATACATCAAGCTCCCTGAGAAACACAGCAGTAGAAGCAGGTGCTGTGATTTTCACATTGCACATCAGAGCTGTATGCCAAATAAGGCCACTGATATTTGGTTTCCCATCTTACTCTCCTCTAGCCTACTTTTTTCATCCAGCCCACTAAACTTAGAATGCAGATGCAACTCATGTCAGTACCGGTGCTCTATATCATTTCATTGCTATCCATCATGTGGGGTATTCTGCTGGTTTTGCTTTAGGACCCTCTGGTTTAAAAAATTAACATGCAAATGAAAAAGGTGGAAAAAAGCAAGAAAGAAAGAAAGAATTTTTTTTTTTACTGAAATAATGTAAAAATGTTTATTGAGCAGCAAATCAGCATTTTCGTATGATTTCTGAGAGACCATGTGACAGAAGACTGGAGTACTGATACTGAAAATTCAGCTTTAGCTTCACAAAAATAAATTACATTTCACATTTCACAATATATTTAAATAGAAATTTGTTATTTTCAGTTGTAGTAATATTTTCCAATGACTATATTTACTGTATTTTTGATCAAATAAATGCAGCCTTGGTGAACAAAAGACACTTTTTGAACTAATTTAAACTCCAAACTTTTGAAGGGTAATGTATGGTCAGTTGCATTATTATTTGCATTTATCATCTTTTTTTTTGGATCAGTTACTGTATAGGTGAGGAGGTGGCACATGAATCTACAACTTCTGCTGCTGTGTTTCTCAGCTGTCCGTGTTTGTTTCAGTAAGACTCACTTGAGCTGCGTCTTAGCACGCAGCCAAGATCGAAACCGCTGTTTGCTGGCTCCAGTCATACGATGTAAATAGAAAGCAACACTGAACATGTGGCTCTGTCTTGCAATGCATGCTTGTCCTGAAGACAAGTGCAGGAGAGTGTAACCACATGAAGAGTGTGTGAGAAAATGTATGTTAGCCATGGGCCATGTTGAGTATTGATGCTTTTGTTAGCTCGCTAAGACGGGCCATTTCCTTTTCTCACTATGTATAACCTGAGAGGAAGTGTATTCAGTCAGAAGCTCCAGTATGATAATTATGTGCACAGCTGCTAGCAGCTCATCTGCATCTCCTTGATCTGTATCAACACGTGAATTTAGCATGCTAGTTTTCACTTAAAAACAACAATGACAGTTTCCTGTTGGGATACTATTAACAGAAACACTAAATCTTTATAATAAACTGGCTGAAATCAGATATATCTATGATAGTATTTAATCATTTATTTTTAATTGCAATGTTCTTAGCTGGAGGCTTAACTAAAACTAAAACCGTTTAAAACAGCTTTTGTTACTTGAAATAAAATAAAGATTAACTGAAACAAAATAGAATGTAAAAAACTTAAACTTTGAAATATGATTTCATTATTTTAAGTAATACAATTTAACTAAAAACTAAAAATAACAAATACTATATAGAAAAAAACAAAAATTAATAAAAACAACAAAATTACTAAAACTTCAAAATTAAAGTAAAAAATAGGTATATAATACAATCAAAATATCAATATTTAATATAAAAAACTATAATAATATATCAATGCAACTAAAACAACATTTATTGTAATATTTATTGAACTCCAGCACTATAGGGTGCCTTGCATATGAATGTTTAAAAGGGTGGCTGACTGCTTTTTTTTCTAGGCTTGATTGTGTTTATGGGGTGCAGTCTAACATGTGTTAATGCTTCGTTTTTAAAAACACATACTTTTTCACATAATTTACCTTTATTCTACACTCTGATGATTTCTTGATTTTAGGAAGCCCTTTCCTCAGAAATACGCAATGGGCTCTGATTGGTTAGCTGGCCCAGTGTGTTGTGATTTGCTAAAGAGCTTAGTGCAGTCCAGAAACGTCACGCCCCTCACATCAGTGGCATATGCTCTGGTTGTATTGTAAACAATGGCGTTGTCAACATTGCTTATCAATTTGAGCCCAATTGAGGATCACGCAGAACCTGTGCAAGCACGGCTCTTACAGGACGTTTCAGAATGGTATGTTTCTTTGTTTGTTGTTGTCTCATACTTTTAGATATGCTGTTATTTGTAAATGCTACTGCTTATGTTAGCTTTTAATATATATGACACAGGACCACACAACCAGTCTTAAGTGTCAATTTTTCAAAATTGAGATTTATACATCATCTGAAAGCTGCATAAATAAGCTTTCCATTGGTGTATGTTCTGTTAGGATCGGACACAGTTTGGCCGAGATACAACTATTTGAAAATCTGGAATCTGAGGGTGCAAAAAAATCAAAATACTGAGAAAATTGCCTTTAAAGTTGCCCAAATGAAGTTCTTAGCAATGCATATTACTAATCAAAAATGAAGTTTTGATACATTTATGGTAAGAAATTTACAAAATACCTTCATGGAACATGATCTTTACTTAATATCCTAATGATTTTTGGCATAAAAGAAAAATCGATAATTTTGACCCATACAATGTATTTTTGGCTATTGCTATAAATATACCCCAGCGACTAAAGACTGGTTTTGTGGTCCAGGGTCACATATGGTTTTATTCTGATTAAAGCTTTAATACAGCAGAATACATGATTGCGTTTTTTAGCATTTTTGTAACAGTAAGGCTATGTTCACACTTGGCGTCTTTTTTGAAGCTGCCGGCGTCTGTTTTACATTATAATCCTATGGAGTAAACCGTGTTTTCAAAAAAGTCCTGAGCGCTTTTTAAAACGCCACCGCCGGCGTCTTTTTCTGCAGCTCAGAGCGTCTTTTCAAGTTGAAAAAAGTTTAACTTTTCTGAAAAAAAACGCCCAACGTCAAGCGCCTTTTTGACAGCTGACCAATGACAAGCGAGTGGAGAGTCGTTTCCATAACAACAAAAACAACAAGAAAAAGGAGAAGATAGTCGGTAGACAGATCGTACTAGTCTCGGAGCATAAGGAGTTGTATGAAACCATGCATCATCCAACCGGAGCTCCTGGACTAAATTGTTGGAAGCACCATACAGTTTCCTTCCCTGTATAATGTCACACTCCCACAAACGTTGTTGTGAACCGACATACCCTCCCCGTTAACTTCAAAAGCCGACATTTCTGCAGCACACAGCGTTAGGCTACTGTTGCAGCTGTTGTTATAGCAACAAAAGACGCCCTCGGCTTCTGTTTGTAAACAAAATGCTGCCAGCTTTTTATTTTACTAAAAAAGCGCTCGTCAACTTTTTCTAGTCAAAAAAGACACCAAGTGTGAACACGCCCTAAGAAGTGTTTGCCAGCAAGTATTGCTCGCTACCACGGCAACCACGTACACATCCATGTTTAACGCTTCTCATTGCTATGTGAAAAGTATCTGTCTGTCTATACACATAAAGTGTATAATTGGAACACAGTTCATTGATGGAGCTGATGAGCTGATGAGCTGATGATCTGAATCAGATGAGAGAGAGAGAGATGCAGAGCAGAGCGTGTGCAGAGCGGTGGGGATGTGAGAAACAGGATTAAGGCCCCGTTTACACTAGTGCATTTTCGTTTTAAAACGGCGTTTTAGAATGAAAACGATACCCGTTTACACTGGCGTTTCTGCTGCGTTTCAGAAACGATCTCCGTTTACACTACACAACCAAAAACGCATGCCACGTGACCATTCATGCAGGTACAACCATATATGTATAGGCGTGCTTGGAGCAGTCGAATGGGGAATCTACCTATACATCTATGGGTACAACAATGAGCATGATGTTATTGTTTACACGGTCGTCAAGGATATGCAGAGCGAATGTGGGCAGCCACACCATCATCTTCAAAAGTCTCTGTGTTGGTCCATTTACACTGAAACGCAACCACAGAGTTTTCAGACTAAATCGAGGTCTGCAGCGTTTTCAAAAGTCTCCGTTTTTGAAAAACGCTGGAGTAGTGTAAACGACAGGCGTAACCATAGTAAAAGTTATGCATTTTAAACAAGCGGCAACCTTCTGGTCTCTCTCGTGAAACCAACACAGAAGTGACTTAAACTGTAATTCGTCAACTGGCCGCTAGAGGCTGGCTGCAGAAGGGAGTCAATCCCATAGACTCCCCATGTTAAAATGCCCAAATTTACAGCAGAAAAAAACATGTTTACAGCCTGGTTCAAAAAATGATTTTGGTCTATATAGCTAATTTTGCCCTTCATGACAACTGCGAGGGGGGTGAATTTTTTTATAACTCATCCATTTAAATTATATTGAGCCTTAAAGTTCCGCATAATTAACAACGTGGCCAGTTGAGTGACAGACGGATTGCCACTGCTGTCACCACTGGCGAGCTAGGCGGGCGTGGTTTCAGCAACCAGCTCCGCCCACGTCCTGCTTCTTTGCCCATTTTTGATTATCCGGGAGTGACGCGTGGTGACGTGCTTGCCAAGATGGCGATGGCCGACTCCGCTTACTTTGGGCTTCAAAAATGCTCTTCAGAAACCTACGGGTGACGTCACGGACACTATGTCCATGTTTTTTTACAGTCTATGGTTTTAAAACGAAAACGCACTAGTGTAAACGGGGCCTATGAACCACTGCTTGTGAATCCATTAGAATCGTTAGAAGACAGAATCGCGATTCATATATGAATAGATTTTTTCGTGCACCCCTAGTTTTGACGGCATGGCAACAATTCTTCCTCTTCTCAAAAGCTCTTCTCTAAAGCAGCGCAATATGGCCTCGCCCCCTTTGTTGCATGTTCTCGGGGGCGGGGTTTATGTAAATTTCAGGGTCTGTGATGATGTCACCAACCCGGGAAGTAACTCGTTGTAGTCCCTACCAGCCGTTTTTGTAGGCATTATACTGCCATAATTTTAAAAGACAATATCTCCGTTTGCATTGAACTTTCAGCATCGTTACTTTGCAAACAGCAACAGCAACATTACACACTAACAAAAGTTTTAAAAAGTTAAATCGCAATCAACCACCCCTTTAAACGTAATGACTAATTAACACCTGGTTACCCAGAGAAATCAGACGCTAACTGCTTTGCCACCTAAATGTCAACAACAGCCGGCCTGCCATCAGCTGTGCTGAAAATCCTTTGGGTTTGGCTTGGTTGCTATGCTAAAGCTTCAGATCAGTACAGCTTCAGGATAACAGTTATAAAGATTAACAGCTTAGCAGTGACAGCAGATGTCTAATAATAATAGTGTTCCCTTTGAGTGTGGAAGAAAATAGTAACATATTAGAGCTGTGATGCATTAAAAGCTTTAGAAGTTCTTGCACAAGCAACGCACTGCAAAAAAAAAAAAAAAGATTTTCTTCCTCAGTATTACTGTTTTACAGTACAATGTACAGTAAATGTATCTTGATTTAAGAGTATTTAGATATTTATACTGGAAAACAAGACAAAAATACCAGTTAATAAAATCATCTGCGCATCTGTCATCAGATGCTAATTCACCAAATCAGCAAAGTTAAGTGTTTTTCTCCCATAATATTTGACTCTTGTGTTTTCACAATCTCCGCTTCACCTACCACAAGGTTTCCAATGACCATGACCATCATGAAGACTATCAGGCACATGCTCGCTCCTGCGACCTCCATGCAGTCCCACATGGTCTCGATCCACTCTCCACACAAGATCCGAAAGACAATGAGGAAAGAGTGGAAGAAGTCGTTCATGTGCCAGCGGGGCAGCTCGCAGTCTTCAGAAATCTTACAAACGCAGTCTTTGTAGCTCTTGCCAAAAAGCTGCATGCCCACCACGGCAAAGATGAAGACGATGATGGCCAGGACCAGCGTTAGGTTCCCCAGGGCACCTACTGAGTTGCCGATGATCTTGATCAGCATGTTAAGGGTGGGCCAAGATTTAGCCAGTTTGAAGACACGTAGCTACTTCCAGCACATCCGTCAGAGAGGGGCACAAACAAACACACACACACACACACACACACACACACCGGGAGAGACACAATAGCATACAAAGTTAAACCACATACCATTTTTATACTAGAGTGAGGTATTTCTTAAATTCATACATTTTACAGAAAACATAAATCACACAAACCATGAAATAAAAAAAGGATCTGTGGGGTTGAGATTCAGACTTACCAAACGGAAGGACCTGAGAACGGACAATCCTTGAACATTGGCCAGTCCCAACTCTACCAGGCTGAGTGTGACAATGATACTGTCAAAAATGTTCCAGCCCACCTGGAAGTAGTAGTAGGGGTCCATAGCAATGAGCTTGAACACCATTTCAGCTGTGAAGATTCCTGTAAATACCTTGAAGAATAAGATTTAATGTGATGTGAGATACTACTAATAACCTGAATTAATGGCAGCCAATTAAAATATATGGTAACGCTTTAGAATAGGGAACACTTATTCACTATTAACTACGACTTTTCCCTCAATAAATTCATAATTTGCTGCTTATTAGTAGTTTGTAAGTTAGTTGTTCAGTTTAGGTATTGGGTAGGTTTAGGGATGTGGAATGAGGTCATGTAGAATAAGGCATTAATATGTGCTTAATTGCTACTAATAAAATGCTAATATTCTAGTAAGATGCATGCCAATAAGCAACTAGTTAAGAGACCCTAAAATAAAGTGTTACCGCATATATATAAATATACTGTATATATACTGTATATAACAGCAAGTTGTGTTTTGAAAAACATATGCTTGTGTCCCTCCATATCAGTCATCTTAATTAGCTACACCAGGGCCATGCTGGTTAACAAGCACTTGAAAAAAAAGAAAACAATGAGATCGGCAGTGTATATATATATATATATATATATATATACACAGTATGTGTAGAGTTTAAACAAGGTAAATCCTCAAGATTAAAATTTTTAGAGTTATTTGTAGGGCTGCCCTTGACTAAGCCTCTTCTGGTCGACTAACGATTAGTCGACTATTAGGGGGCAGCCCTAGTCATTTGACAATAATACATAAGAATTGAGACTAATACTAACCAAGTTTCCCACTGAGAGAACATGTTCGAAATCCGGACTCATGGGGTAGTGCTCCATGGCCATGAAAAGTGTGTTGAGCACAATGCAGATGGTGATACCTAAATCCACAAATGGGTCCATCACAACAAAATGAACCCACTTCTTAAATACGATCCAGGAAGTGCAGCAGTCCCATTTAAAGAAAATATCAGCGAACTTATACCAGCCAGGGGGACAAGGCCTCTGAGCATCTTCCAACTCTAGGGAGACAGAGAGATTGAAAACACTATTTGAACAGTTCCATTTAGGCTAAGCAGTGAATGAACACCAGCAGAGTGACAGCAACAAGTTCTGCCAGTCTAAAGTCAACCCATGGCTCTGAAATAGTCCAAAGATTAGCACCACTCAGATGAAGTTAACAGGTTTTTCTCCACACACAACGTGTCTGACCTTTGCTTAGGATAAATCTCTATCTTCAGATGCTCTCAGGCTGTTCTGTCAGACCATGGCACAATAATCTGGGAAACTGAACTTTAAAATAAAATTCAGGGACATAAAAATTGCCAGTCTAAGCCCAGTGCATTTACATTTCTGCCACTGGGACTTCACAAGAAATAGTTGAGGGTTTTCAGCATGTCTTTGATCATGCTATGGTTATAAATGTACTGCATCGTCTAAAATCTTGAAGGCCTGACATTCTGAAACATCTGGAGCATAATAAGCATAATAAATGGAAAAACTCAACATGCCCCTCAGTGACAAGGCTACTTAATAAGGTATTTAAATTAATATTCTTATAATTTGAAGTTTCTTCAAGCTAGTACCCTCCATAGTTGCAGTGAGCACACTGATAACACTAGCTGTTCTCTTGGAGGGTTTGGGCTGGTCCAGGTACTGCATGCTGTGTTTGGAGCTCATGGACTTGTGGTCTTCTTCAGCTGACAACTGGAGGATAAATGAAACAGTACAGATGTCATCACAATGCCAAAACATACTAGTACTAGTAATACTATCTGGAGTGAAGCAATTGTGATTTTATAGTTTGCAATTTCCAAATGACTAGAAAAGTGACCATTCACTTTTTTCTATTTACCATTCAGTTATTACAATAAGTTCATGCTGAATCTAGACATACACTAATAGTCTGTGGTATGCATAAGGTCATTATAATCATGAGATCATCAAAATTCTGTCAAGTGTTTTGAAACATTTGACTGGTTATGTATACAAAAAAACACTAATCAGAGGTGTAAAAAGTACTGAAAAATTGTACTTCCGTTAAAGTACAGATACTATGTCAAAAAACTGTACTCAACTGAAACTCCAAGTACCTAGCCCAAAAATTTGAGTGAAAGTAAAAATATACACATTTAAATGTACTTAAGCATTTAAAAGTATTTGAAAAATTATGAACTTTATAAAAAAATTAAAAAAAATGACAGAATATACTTTCTAATTGTTCTGACTATATAAAACTATAAAACTCTATTTTTATGGAAAAGCAATATTTTGAAAACTGTTACCTGAACATTTTCAGCAGATGATTTTACAGTGATTTAACAATATAGTGATTTTTAGAGTAATAATTAATAGTAATCATGAACCGTGTTCACACTTGACTCAAGTTTAAATGAAATCGTTACAGAGTAAAAAGTATTATTTTTTATCTTGTAAATGTAACTGAATAAAAGTACAAGTATTCATAGGGACCATGTGACGTCAAAGTACTTTATCGACAGCCACAACTACCAGAGGAAGATCATCGAAACACTCCCGGAAGGTTCACAACAAGGTTATAATATGCCCAGGATATGTTGTTCTGCTGTAACAACAGTCATCAGATAAAAACCCAACTACAATTTTATTCGATCCCAGCAGTGCTTGAAGTGGGCCAGTCTTGCTGGATGTTGGGCTCATGATCAATAATCACATTTTTTGCATTCGCCAAAACTAATTTGCCAAAATCAATACACGGACAGTAAGGGAATTAGCGCCATCAGCGTGAGTCCCGCTCGCTGTGAAGTGGAGTGACCAGCCGGCAGAGGATTCTCCAAGGTCTTATGCCTCGTTTCCACTGAGCGGTATGGTACAGTACAGTTCAGTACAGTACGATTCAGTACAGGTAACCTTGATCAGGCTTGCGTTTCCAATGCCAACAGTACCTTTTATTTGATAGGCGTGGTGTATGGCGGAAAGTAGAGATCGACAATAAAGCGCGACAATAAGCACAACTCTGCGTCTTTTATGTCAGTTTTAATGAACAATAATAGCCATTATAAAAGTATAAGTACAAAGTATAAGAGGCTTATATAAGAGGAAATAAAGACAAAAGCAAACAATTCACAGTCAAACGTTTGCTACAAAGTGAGTGCTGTAAGTTACTACGGTAAAGTTCAAAATAAATATAAAGTTAAACTTTGTACTCAGTCAAAATGATATGACCAGGAAAAAATAATAGATTCATGAGACCACGAATGCCTGTTAAATATACACAAAACGAATTGATTCTCGTTTAATCACTACAGAGACATCAGAGCCAACGGCAAATGTCGGAAGGACCAGCCGAGCGTAAGGCTGCTCGAGGCGGATACATGAGCACGGAGCACCTGGTGATCGCCTGGAGCTTCGAAATTGGCATAGCAAATTTTCAAATAGGCACTATTTCTTTATAAATAAACCACAGATTTGAGTTTTAAACAACTACATTCTCGCCTGAAAAACTTAAAACTACATTTCATGACACTAATAGTAATATTTTGAAAATTACGCGGGTTTTTGGGCAATGATGTTTCACAAGTCCACAAGAACAGACAAGAACACATATTGAGAAACAGTTATTGTCTGTGTGAAAATATAAAAGTATAAAATACACTGTTATATTTTTTTGTGTGTGTTTGCGCACTCTGATGTAATAAGCAGAACACAGCAGAGCGGAACGAGTGAAGGAGAAGCTTTATCCCCTTGTATCACGCACAAGTGACGATTCTAGTAAACCAATCAACTTCTGCAGTGAGTTTAGCTCCACCCTTTTGGTACCCTTTGCTGTGCTAGGTACCCCAACGAAAGGGTACCAAAAAAGTGGTACAGTACGGTTCGCTATTTTGGTACCATTCACAACTTCTGACAATGGAAATGGACATAATTGCGTACCGTACCGTACTGTACCGAACCGTACCGCTCAGTGGAAACAAGCCATTAAAGCCTTCATCGAGCGGCTACGTTCACAATAATTTACACTTTCTGTCCTAAAAATACGATCAAGTCAAAGGCTCAGTGTGGGAAGTGGTAGTAAAAACTAATTTATTATTTCAATATATTATTAAATCTCATTTAGATGTGCCGTGTCTGTTGTCATATCGGACACAAATATGGCGGCGAGCATAGCGGAAATGACGTCTTCGGTACCCATGAATTCGGTTTTAACAGAGCTGAAGTAAAGTACAGATTCCCAACAATATAGTAGTGAAGTACTATTACTCAAATTCTTTAAACCTCTGACTCTAAAAATAATGTTAACATACTCCTGATGTCAAAATTATAGTACCTCTTTGTCAAAAGAGGCTCTGTTGACAACGAGGCGAGGCACTATTCGGCCGTTACAGTCCTTTATAACATCATCACTGCCAAGACTGTGCAGGGAACCTGTCCTGTTTGACCCTCGACTTTGTGTCGCCTGGCTGGCCAAAGATGCCTTACTGCCTGCCTGTAATTTAAATAAACCACTATATATCAACATATCAGTGTAACGTATCAATGTAAATCAATTAATTGTAAGTGTTTTGGGGTTTTGATATGCATTACATTGTCAATATGATTACATTGTGAATCTGAGGTAGCACTAGTCTTTAAATATAATTTAACTGTATTTTAAAGTGAAATCATATGGTAGTCACCTGACCTCTTGTTCTTGGTTCCTGAGTTGCTCAAGTAATCTTTGAAACTCCTCTTCTTTCTCACGAGCTTCAGCCAAGGTGGCTTCGTTCTGCTCATCGTATGCCATAGCAACCACAGCCAAAATCAGGTTGATGAGGTAGAAAGAGCCCAGGAATATGATCACCACAAAGAAGATCATGTAGGTCTTCCCAGCGGCACGAAGAGTCTAAACAAGATGGAAATGGAGTTTAATTTGCGTATACTATTTCAACAGATAAACAGACATAAAAACGACTAGTTAACAGACCAACTGAAAGAGATTCTCCCAATAGTCCTGAGTCATGAGTCTGAAGAGGGCGAGAAATGCCCAGCCAAAGTTGTCATAGCTGGTGTAGCCATAGTTCGGGTTTCGTCCAGCCTTCATACATGTATAACCTTCTGGGCACCTCCTTTTAAAACAACAGACAAATGTCATTAATCTTTATCTTTTGGTACGTAAGTCTTGGTTGCTTTTATGGTGTATTACAATTACATAGCTATTGGAAATAACTGAAAGCCCCTGATATTATAGACAGGCTATATTTAATTACAAGCATTTTTTATTACTGAACGTAAACAAACTTACCCAGCATCAGAGCTGTTACCACATATCAAAGCATCTAAACTTCCTTCCACAAAGTATTGGTTTTCTGCAGAGCATAACAAGTATAAAAATAAAGTTTATTGCGGGCAATATATTAATAATTCTCTGATTTTTTCCCCCAAAATGACTTGCAAAAAAAAATCAAAAAAAAAATCACATGCATTAATACATTTGTGTCTAATGTTTAAATTCAAACCTCAAACGAAAAAAGTAACTGTAAAAAATTGAAGCCAGTGCATTCTAACATTTTTCACCTTTTACAAAATGCTGTTATTATTATCTTGCAATTACAAGTAGTACTTAACTATGTGATGATATAATTGAGTGAAAACTGGAAATATTTAATAACCTTGACCTGACTTCACCTTCATTGCCTATGTACGCTTTGAAATCGAAAGTATCTGTGACGTTGAGGGTGGTGTCATTGACCATGGTGGAGTTGTAGTCATCAAAGATGGTGCTGTTGAGAATGGGCCAACGGATGCACTTGTGGCGTAGATTTCCCATGAACAGCTGCAGGCCAATGAGGGCAAATACAGCCAGTGCAAAAAGAGTCAAAATCATAACATCTACCATCTTCTTGACAGACTGAATCAAAGCCCCGACGATGGTTTTCAAACCTGAGCGGAAAGTACAAGGTGAAACCTTTTTGAAATTATTTTTTGAAAAATATGGAGAGTGGGAAAATACGTAAAAGAGAAACAAACTATTTTTTGTATACAGTATGTAAGACATATAAGTAAAAGACATATGGTAAAAAAAAAAATACAATGCAAAGGTATCATCATTAAATTCCAGAAATAAACGTTTGCTTACAAAGGCATACAAGAAAACAAAAACATCATTGAAAGCATTTGCTTTTGTGTTTTGTGGTTTTCCATTTTGTGTGACTTTAAAGGAACACTCCACTTTTTTTGAAAATAGGCTCATTTTACAACTCCCCTAGAGTTAAACAGTTGAGTTTTACCGTTTTTGAATCCATTCAGCCGATCTCCGGGTTTGGTGGTAGCACTTTTAGCTTAGCTTAGCATAGATCATTGAATCGGATTAGACCATTAGAATCTCACTCAAAAATGACCAAAGAGTTTCGATAATTTTCCTATTTAAAGCTTGACTCTTTTGTAGTTACATCATGTACTAAGACTGACGGAAAATGAAACTAGGTAACTAGTTATGATATAGTTGCGGACTACTTTCATGCACCCATGGTACGGCAGCAAAGTTCCTTGATTATTACGCCGGAATGAGAGTATAGTTCCTAGCCATATCGGACTAGAAAATCGCAACTTTTCATTTTCCGTCAGTCTTAGTACACGATGTAACTACAAAAGAGTCAAGCTTTAAATGTTCCTTTAAGTGTTTAAGTGTTCCTTTAAAGCTGCAGTCCGAAAGTTTTGCCTCTTTGTCGCCATCTCTGTTTGAAAACCTGGAATTGCAGTTACTTGTGGAATTATCTTCCTTGCGTGGGGTTGTGTGTCGGCACGGCTTCAGCGCGGATGAATCTAATGTTTTGAGGTGAATGTGTGGCAGTCAGTCACCACACCGGTGTGGATATTTACTGTACTTCGCAATCACAGATTCTAGCCTACATCTTGAAATATATGACCCAAATAAGACTTTTCACCATATATTGCCATCAGAACAAGTAAGTAACAAGTCTGCCACGTTTGTTCTGACCAACTGAGGAAAAAAGCATTACAATAAATTGCGCTACCAATGGTGATTAAATCTAAAGATCGGTTAGCTCATATCACATCAAACCGTGCAAATTATTATTATTGTTATACTTTATTCTCAAGTTATTAATGTTAACAACATCAGAACTATGGGTATAGTGTGTATTAACGGTTAGATTTACAGTCTAATCTAATTGTCATGAGATTCGAATTTCATATTAAGAAATTATTTTAACCCAAAAAGCAAATTATGCTCCCTTCAAACTGGTTTTCTTTAAAACACAAATCTTGTGTAATCCCAGGCTATCTGTAATCAGAAGCACATTTAAAACTGGAATATAATTTAATTTCATTCACATGTGTTTCATAAACTCATAATCCTTTTTGGATTACAATCCGCCATCAAAATGATACATTTAATTATTTTAGCTGCTGTGAGAAAAGGCTATAAATGATCTGCCACCTGCAGGATGCTCACATGCGATATAGCCTAGTAGCCAGGACAACTTCTTTATGTTCACAGACGTGACGTAATAACGCAGCAGCATGCTCAAATTTCCCGTGAAAACCTACCCGTACCACTCAAATTAGAAAACATTATTATACATACCTGCAAACTCACAAGAGGTCAAAAAGGTGACATAGTTCGTAATTTAACCCTTGTAGGGGGGTCTAGGGGCACCCCCCCAGAAGAAATTTTTTGAGAATTTAACATGTAAATGAAGCATTCTGGTGCACTCTGACAACAAAATAAAGGAAAAAGACAACATATGCTTCAAGTAAAAAAAAGCACATTTATACCACAAACTATTTGGACAGTGCAACTCTCTTGTCATCGGTGTTCACACTTCTCTTTGTAATTTATTTTTGCAAATTTTAATGTTCACATTAGAGTGCGCATACTATCAACAAACTCCATCTTTTCACTGCAGAGGAAACAGAAGCTGCATCTGAATGTAAGGTCTGTTTTTGGTTTTGGTTCATGTCCTTGTTTTCATGTCTTTTATTTTGAAGTTCTGTTATGGTTCCTGTTTGTGTCATGCTTCCCTTGCCCTCATGTCTTCATGCTATTGGTTCCCTTGTTCAATGTGTCATGTTCTGATTGGTTGTCTTAGTCATGTGTCTTGTTTCCTCATTGGTTGTTCATGTCATGTGACTCTCATAGTTTTCTTTAAGTTGCCATGTTATTGCCTTGTTGCCTTGTCGTGTATTGATGTTGTAACCGCTGTCGGTGAGTCTAGTTTGTTCATTCCACGTCTGTTTCATGTCAAGCCTGTTCATGTCAAGTCAAGTCTGTTTCAAGTCAAGTCTTCGTCTGTTTGGATTCTGTTTGGATGTTTGGATTTCACATTGTAAATAAACTGCACTTGGGTTCATCGCTACGCTCGCCTTCAGTGGACTCGTTACACTGAAGTGGCATTAGATGTATTTACACAGACTGTTTAATGAAGCTGAGGTGCCATAAATGCATTTACACCACAAAATTTCAGATGCATAAATAATTTTATAAGATTAATGTTTTAAATATTTTTGAACATACAAGTTAAAAATGTTGGGAAAAATGCAATACTTTTAAATATGAAACCAAAGCACCAGTAGATGGCGGTAAATGACTGTTTTAATGAGCGAGTCATTAGTCATTCATTCAAACGGCTGATTCATTCAAAAACGAGGCAAGTGACTACTGTCTTTATGAATGGGTTACTGAATCATTGACTCACTTGATTCGTTCAAAAACGTGGATTCATTCAGTAACGAAACACTGCTGTGTTGCTCGGAGACACAAAACAGTTCTGCTGTGGCTTTGATTGAAACTTCGTCAGCGAACTTGAGCAAAAACAGTCAATATTGTATTACAAATCGCGAACTTTGTGTCTGCCTCACTCACGATGAAGAAGTTCCACACCAACGACATGTTTACATGCGGATGTGAGCGTAAGTGTGACGAGCTCGTGAGATGAGGTGTATTCGATTTGAAGCAGCAGCGCGCAGACCGGTCAGCGTTTAACATCAAAGTACCGCGAGAGCGATTCGAAAGCATGCGGAGCCGTCTGCTCTCTGTAGCTCTCGCGGTGCTTTGATGTCATACAGCGATCGTTCTGCGCGGTGCTGCTTCAAGTCGAACCGAGAAAGGGACTTTGGTCGAACACACTCCTGTCTACGAGCTTGCAATTTCTCTCTCTCTCCGCCCAGAGCCCCACCCCCCACAAAAATTTTTCGGATCTAGACGACTCACATAAATGAAATATTTTGATTCAAAACGGCGAATTTTGAAAAAGCGACTAGTTTGCAGGTATGATTATAAGCTAACCGTTGTGAATCGGGCTAAAGTAAGGCGATAGTTTTGAACACTGGCTGGTTATGTACTTGCTCAAATATTGATTTCGGACAATTTTTAACCAAAAAAAGTTACGGACTGCAGCTTTAAAGAACTGTTGCATTACATACAATTTGTAACACAATTATTACATACCAGGAATAACTGTGATTGTTTTGAGAGCTCGAAGCACACGAAATGTCCTCAGTGCTGACACATTACCAAGGTCTACAAACTCTGTGATGTACCTGGAAACAATCAAACCACAAATCAATATGTGAAATGGGCAGAACAGATCAGCTATTGTATAATATGCTTGGAATACAGAAAAACAAGTAATGCCATTTGATTGTAATTATATAGAAAAGAGGGATCAGCAAAGTCTTCGGCATCTGATATTTTGTGTTCCATGGTATAAAGAAAATTGTACTGGTTCACAATTATAAAATTTCCATTTTCAAAGTCCTCTAGTAATTTCTTTGGGTTAGCTGTTCCTGGCAGTGGAAAAAGATTGGTTTTAATATATGTTATATTTAGATCCGTCGACCACTGTGGCCAAATGACAGCATTAGCTGACAGTCATTGAGAAGGTGTCTGAATGATACTAAGCATGCAGGGTATCACTTGTGTGAACACTGCAAAAATTAGATCAAAGAACCACTAATCCTTAAAGGAATAGTTCACCCAAAAACGAAAATTTTCTCAAAATCTAGTCACCGTCAGGTGACCTAAGATGTAGACAAGTTTGTTTCTTCACAGGAACAGATTTGATCTCCAGTGGATTACTCTGCAGTGAATGGGTGTTGTCAGAATGAGAGTCCAAAAAGCTGATAAAAACATCACAATACTCCACAAGTAATCCACACGATTCCAGTCCATCAATTAACGTCTTGCAAAGAAAAAAGGTTCATGTATGTAAAAAACAAATCCATCATTAAGTGGTTTTAACTTTAAACATTCGCTTCTGGCCAAAATACCAGTCCATAATCTATAATAACACATCCCCTTTTGTCCTCTCCAGAGGTGTAAAGAGTACCTGAAAACCATACTTGAGTAAAAGTACAGATACATTACAGTGACAATTACTCCACTACAAGTTACAAGTCACCAATTCCAAAACAACTTGAGTAAAAGTCTTAGAGTATCTGATTTTAACAGTAAGTATTTAAGTATTTAAGTATTTTACTTATACTAAATATAGGCTCAAAGATGCACTGGTCAAATAGACATGGCAGTCAAAAACTGTAACGTTGTGGAGAAGCTGGGAAAACAGGCAGAGGCAAGGATCTATGTGCAGGCATTTCATGGAAAAACTAGAACAAACAAGAAGCCAAAAACCACAGGCAAACAGACAACCATTACATTCAACAACTCACAAAGAACTAAAGAAACACTAGGGCTGTATATATATATATACACTGGAGGCTAACAAGCTGAACAAGATAAGATACAAACTGACTACAAACACCACGGGAGACAGGAAGTGACATAAACGTCCAAGACAAGGCACAGAAAATGCAACAAAAACAAGAAAGAGCTGATTTGTGAGGAGAGCAATCATGCTTATTTTCTAAAACCAAAATGAAACTGAACACCTCAAAATTGCAAAAACAAAACAAACAAAAAAGTAATATCCTTCAAAAAGGTCTCTTCAGTATAACGGATAGATGAAATGATGTTAAGTAAAAGTAAAAAGTCAAATTCTTCTTGATGTGCTGGTTTCGGCTGGGGTCATGTCCTCATCTCATATATAAAACACCTGTGATGCAACTACTTGTTAAGGAACTCACATTCACGTAAAGTAGCCTTGTTGACAAGTTTGGGTGAGTAAGGGCAAAATGCACAAGATATAGTACTTTCAGTGCCCTGTAGTTGGCGATATCACACCTTTTAGCAGAAATAAACTGCTGCAGAAAAGCTAGATGTCATGCAAAATGTAATGTGTAACTGTAACACTCATTTCAAATGTAGTGGAGTAAAGAGTACAGATACTCATTCAGAAATGTAGTGAAGTAGAGAGTAAAAGTTGCGAATATCTTTGGTACTCAGTACAACTACAAAGTATCCGAAAAGATACTTAAGTACAGTAATTAGTTACATTTACTCAAGTACTTTACACCTCTGGACCTCTCACATCAAAATCCACCCACATATTTATTTTGAACTGTTTTTGACTGTTTTCCCTTGTAAATGGTGCTTGATCTGTGAATATTTCTCTACTGATTCAGACGAGACAACTTTTTCACTAAATAAACCAATATTATGGATAGAGGACTTGTTAAAGTTAAAAACACCTTAAAGACACATTAGTTTTTTACATACATGCAGCTTTTCATTTCACAAGATTAAGTGACAAGATGGACTGATGATTAATTGATGGACTGGAGTCATGTGGATTACTGGGATGTTTTTATCAACTGTTTGGTCTCTCATTCTGACAGCACCCGTTCACTGCAGAAGATTCATTGGTTAGCAAGTGATGTAAGGCTAAATTTCTCCAAAAATGTTCTGATGAAGAAACAAGCTCATCTACATTACCTGAGGAATATTTTTACGTGATATTTTTAGGTGAACTACAAATAACATACATGCGTGTGTATATATATTTATATATACTGTATGAATTGAAATACTCACGCCATGCTGATCACCATGAAATCAAGCCAGTTCCATGGATCACGGAGGAATGTGAAAGGTCCAATGCAGAAGCCTCGAGACAAAACTTTGATTGTTGCTTCAAAGGTATATATACCAGTAAAAACATACCTACAAAAACAAATAAACAAATCAATATATAGAAATCAACATTTCTTGTGAATAAATTATCATAAATAGGTGCTGCAGAGCCACTATTACAACCCGAATTCCGGAAATGTTGGGACGTTTTTTAAATTTGAATAAAATGAAAACTAAAAGAATTTCAAATCACGTGAGCCAATATTTTATTCACAATAGAACATAGATAACATAACAAATGTTTAAACTGAGAAATTTTACAATTTTATGCACAAAATGAGCTCATTTCAAATTTGATGCCTGCTACAGGTCTCAAAATAGTTGGGACGGGGGCATGTTTACCATGGTGTAGCATCTCCTCTTCTTTTCAAAACAGTTTGAAGACATCTGGGCATCGAGGTTATGAGTTTCTAGAGTTTTGGTGTTGGAATTTGGTCCCATTCTTGATATAGGTTTCCAGCTGCTGAAGAGTTCGAGGTCGTCTTTGACGCATTTTTTGTTTAATGATGCGCCAAATGTTCTCTATAGGTGAAAGATCTGGACTGCAGGCAGGCCAATTCAGCACCCAGACTCTTCTACTACGAAGCCATGCTGTTGTAATAGCTGCAGTATGTGGTTTTGCATTGTCCTGCTGAAATACACAAGGCCTTCCCTGAAATAGACGTCGTCTGGCGGGGAGCATATGTTGCTCTAAAACCTTTATATACCTTTCAGCATTCCTAGTATCTTCCAAAACATGCAAGCTGCCCATACCGTATGCACATATGCACCCCCATACCATCAGAGATGCTGGCTTTTGAACTGAACGGTGATAACACGCTGGAAGGTCTCCCTCCTCTATAGCCCGGAGGACACGGCGTCTGTGATTTATAACAAGAATGTCAAATTTGGACTCATCTGACCATAGAACAATTTTCCACTTTGAAACAGTCCATTTTAAATGAGCGTTGGCCCACAGGACACGACGGCGCTTCTGGACCGTGTTCACATATGCCTTCCTTTTTGCATGACAGAGCTTTAGTTGGCATCTGCAGATGGCACGGCGGATTGTGTTTACCGACAGTGGTTTCTGGAAGTATTCCTGGGCCCATTTAGTAATGTCAATGACAGAATCATGCTGATGAGCGATGCAGTGTCGTCTGAGGGCTGAAGACCACGGGCTTCCAACAGAGGTCTTCGGCCTTGTCCCTTACGCACAGAGATTTCTCCAGTTTCTCTGAATCTTTTGATGTTGTTATGCACTGTAGATGATGAGATTTGCAAAGCCTTTGCAGTTTGATGTTGAGGAACGTTGTTTTTAAAGTATTCCACAATCTTTTTACACACTCTTTCACAGATTGGAGAGCCTCTGCCCATCTTTAATTCTGAGAGACTCTGCCTCTCTCCTCATCGCTTTTATAGCTAATCATGTTACAGACCTGATGTCAATTAACTTAATTAGTTGCTAGATGTTCTCCCAGCTGAATCTTTTCAAAATTTCTTGCTTTTTCAGCTCTTTGTTGCCCCTGTGCCAACTTTTTTGAGACCTGTAGCAGGCATAAAATTTGAAATGAGCTCATTTAGTGGATAAAAGTGTAAAATTTCTCCATTTAAACATTTGTTATATTCTCTATGTTCTATTGTGAATAAAATATTGGCTCAAGTGATTTGAAAGTCATTTAGTTTTCATTTTATTCAAATTTAAAAAAACGTCCCAACATTTCTGGAATTCGGGTTGTATACTGTGCTAGTATTAATATTGAATATAATTATAAATCAGTTGTAAATGACAAGTATACATTTCTATTACATATATGGGATATATTTAAAATACAAATAAAAAATAAACCAACACAGAAATGTGTAATTATTTCCTACAGATATTTTACTTTTGGCAGCAGATATTTGCGCTAAGTGTAAATACATTATAAAACAGTATGCAATAATAATGTATTGAGTGCAAATTATAATTTTAATTCAAATCATTAAATGGACGCCACCTTATTGGGACAATAAAGCCCTCCCTACACCTACTCTAAGCATACCTGATACTTTATTTTCAACTTTTGGATTATTTCCTTAATTTTTTATTGAAAATAAATGCCTTTCCGATGTGAGATTTAAAAAGGGAGAACAAGGTTTGCAATAAGTGTAAATAGACACTCCATTTACTTTTTCATTACTCTCCAACCTTTCATCTCTCCAAAATTATTCGAGACTTCTACTAGTACTCAGCGGATTCAACAAAGTCACTTCTGCAGAAAATATGTGTTCACACAAGGCAGCTCTTACTCGACAGTTTTACTCCAGGCTGGAGGGTTACTCATTGTCATGAACACGCAGTTGGACAGGATGGTGATCATGATGAACATACTAAAATATTTGAAGTACAGTCAAGGTAAATATGGCAAATAACTAATGACACACTACTGCATCAATCATGATAATCATTACAAAAAATGAAATTGAAATGATGAGAATGAAAAGGATATGAATGTATAAGGATTTTGATGGCTCCTCTTCTCACAAGGCTAAAAGGACTGATACAAAACAGCGCTGGTTCAGCAGTAAACCTGTAGATTGTGTTTCCCTTACTTATGACAATAAAAGTCTGCAAATGAGAAAGAGGTTAACAAAAAGGGTTAAGAACACTTATGGACACCAGATGAACAGAGGTTTAGCTTTAAATACAGAGCACTGCACTTAACATTTATGGGTGTGAGACTGACCTTCTGTGTTTTATAGAAGGGGTCTATGTCCTCCAGAGGAGTGTTGAGGAGATCCACTGGTGGGTCACCATAGATCATTGGCAGGCACTTTCCTGCCTCTAAATCACTGCTCGGAGCCTGTGGTTCCTCCTCAACCCCCTCTACATCCTCCCTGGTGCTCCTCTCCTGGATGAGCCTGTCGATTTCCACCAGCGACTCTGGAGTGAATCGGTGGAAGACGTAGTTGCCTGTGGGAGGGAGCAGGCTTGCCATCTTGGCATCGCGAAGAGATACCACCTCAATGGGGAATCTCTACACCAAGCTCCTGAAAGAGAGGAAAAATATCTTTGAATTATGGCAAATGTTACTTTGGACTTCATATATGAAATTCATTTATGAATATGTAATACAGTGCAGTTTTAGGGAAAACTAGCAAAATTAAAATAAAAACTTTCTCCATTGCAAAACTTACATTTTTTTGTTGTGAACATATTGCAAGAGATGCAAAGAATGAGAGCTGCTCTCCCAAAGCAAATTATTCAGAGTCAAGCATCTTTAAGATGTCAAGTCACATTTATTTGTAGGTAGTGGCTATTTGCACTAAGTGTAAATAGCGATAGAGGCTATTTACACTAAGTAAAAATAGCATATTTTCTTAGTGATAAATGCTATTTACACTATGTGCAAATAGCGATGGATTCTATTTACACTAAGTGAAAATAGCATTTTTTAGTGATGCTATTTACACTAAGTGCAAATAGCTATAGATTCTATTTACACTGTTAAAATAGCAGGATTTTCTGCTATTTATGCTACTTATTGCAAATAGAGGCAGTTATCTGCACCTCAGTATTGTAGTACATTATAAAACATTATGCAATAATAACGTATTGAGTGTAAATGATCATTTTAATTCAATTTATTAAATGGATGCCACCTTATTGGGACAATAAAAACCTCCCTACACCTACCTTAACCCTACCCGATACTTTATTTTCAGCTTTTCGATTATTTCCTTCGTTTTTATTGAAAATAAATGCCTTACCCATGTGATATGAGATTTTAAAAGGGAGAAAAATAAAGTTCAGCAAATGGCGGGTTCAAACCCTAGTCGATCGTGTCAAAATGACTATAGCATGCAATTTACCATCTACGCCAGCAGAACTGATATGTGACAGTCGTCTTTTGTAGTGTTGACCACCCCAATCACACTTTGGTAGGCGGAGTTAGTGTAAATAGCCTCTGCCAACAAGGTGGGCTATTTGCACTTAGTGTAAATAGACACTCTATTATTGGTATAGTGTTTTACACAATGTTTCCAAGCAGCTTCACAAAAATAAAACAGGAAAATAACAGTGGTAATGTTGTGAAATCAATCAATTCTGATACAAATTCAGTGTAAGATGTGAAGTAGCTCTACAGAAGATAAACGTGCATTGTTCAGCTCAATTTAGTTCAATGTTGTTTCAGCACAGTTTAATGACAAAATAAGTGTGACCAGGAGTGAAATATGCAAATTATGTCATCAATAGCAGTTTACATCCACAATGTAGGACAGACTGCATTAATACAAACCACACCTAAATTCAACAGAACCCCAAAGAACCCTGCGTTTACACCAAAGACAGGTTTAGTGGGTTTCGCTCATCAAAAGGCCTGGGATAGGCCCCTTCACTGATAATGACCTTGTGCGTACATGCCTACATGCACATCCTCACTGTTTAACTATATAAATCATATATGCATAAAACAGTTCACACAAAATATACGAGATTTGCTTTATTTTGGCATGAAGCAATAAATGGCACAAAAAATGGTTCAAGAATGGTTCAGGAAATTTCTGGACCACTGATTGCACAGAATTCCTAAAATTTATATATTTATTTTTGGCTTTAATCGGAATGGGATCAGGACATACAGTTTAGGCATGAATAACCCTGTAAAGCCTAATAAAAAAAAAATTGAGTATAATATTTGATACATTTGCTTTTTATGGCAAATATGGTATGATGTAGAGGATATGACAGTATGGAGCTCATACTCAACAGCTTAATATTATTCTTAATTTTATTCAGAGGCCCAAACTCAGCAAAATATGCAATTTGGTACATTTTTATTTATATGAAAATTAAAATTAAATTCTGACAGCTTGTAAATTAAATAATAGTATAGCAGTCTACTAACATTTATAAAATACATACAAGTTGTATGTATTATTAACATTATTAAAGACAAATTTAATATTGTTACATACTTGGCTGCTTCAGTCCAGTAAATGTTCACCTTGAAATATTAGCTTACTAGAAATATAAGAGTTTTCTTACGTTTACTTAAACTCAAATATTTCACAGAAAAAAATATTTAAATATATATAAAAATATATACATTTTTAAAAACTTGCTAAAAAAGTCAGATGACAGCGAGCATGTAGTAGATTGTGTAAAATCTAGATTTTTCAGCAAAGTTGTGATCATGTTGATCATTTAGACGACATGCGTATCCAATACGATACAGTAGGCTTTATAGTGTTAAGACTGTGTTAATATCAGAAAGGTTACATGTTCAACCCAAGGTAGAGATTTCTGATATTATTATGCTTTGAGTTAGCCTACTTCCGATCACATTAATAAAGTAATGACCTAAGTATTTCTGAACAATGCACACCACTGTGTCAGACTTTGTCTCTCTGTGTCTTGTGTTTCCCCTCCTCTCGTGCCCATATTTGGACTTCCTGTTCCGTTCCTCATTTAATGTCATCATTAGTTTATTAGTCCCCAGCCCTGTGTTGTTAATTATCATCATTCTGTGTACTTCCATGTCTCCAGCGATCCCTGAGTTTTGTCAATAAAAGTCTAAGTTTTGAAGGAAGTTCCTCGTCTCCTCGTTCCTGGCTCCCTACCCCTACGTGTACCATGACAGAAGACCGGACCCAAACAAAGTAAGCGGCGTCCCACCTTCCCGTTGTGTTTTCGTTTTAAAAGATTTTTTTTTTGTTCCTGTTTTTTCCCGCGGCATGGATGCTGCTTCTCGTTTCGCCGCCCTAGCCCGTCAGGGGCTCCCGTTCTATGAATTCTCGGAGGAGTTCTGCAAGATCGCCGCGGCGACGGCATGGGATGACGCGACGCTGAATCGTCTGTTCTGGCTCGGGGTCAACTACCACCGTCCCGTGGACCTCCCAGACACCACCGGATTGAGTTGGAGAGAAGGGATCTTCCGGTGTCTGGGAACCCAACCCAAGCCCGCCGGCAGATAGTATGGCAAGCCCACCGGCAGAGAGTATGGCCAGCCTGCCGGCAGAGAGTATGGCCAGCCTGCCAGCAGTGAGTATGGCAAGCCCGCCGGCAGAGAGTATGGCAAGCCGGCTGGTCATTGCTCTCCCAAGCCCAGAGCCCGCTCCTCGACAGCGCCCTCCAGTGCCTGCTCCTCGACAGCGCCCTCCAGTGCCCGCTCCTCGACAGCGCCCTCCAGAGCCCGCTTCTCCAGGGCCAGTCCCTCCAGTGCCCGCTTCTCCAGGGCCAGTCCCTCCAGAGTCCGCGCTGCCCGAGCGCCCCCAAGAGTCCATGCTGCCAGAGTGCCCCCAAGAGTCCGCGCTTCCAGAGCGCTCTCCAGTGCCAGTCCCTCGAATGCGCTATGCTGTGCCTGTGCCTCCTGAGCTCCCTCCAGTGCCCGTTCCTCCAGAACGCCTGCCAGATCAAGCCTCTACTTCCCCCAAGGATTTTTTGGGGGGGGGGTAGTAGGGATCCTGCTGTAGAGGCCGAGGCTGGGGCCGCGGCCTCGGAGGCAGTCCCGCTATGGCTCCCCGAGTTCCCTGATCCGCCATGGCCTCCCGAACTCCCTGCACCGCCATGGCCTCCTGTGTTCCCTGCACCGCCATGGCCGCCTGTATCCCCTCATCCGCCATGGTTCCCGGAACGGGCGCCGCCCTGGAGGCCGGTAATCCTGCCTCCTGTTCCCTGGAGGCCTCCAGAGCGCCCACCTCCCCTCCCCGTTGGATGTTGCTAGGCGCGGGACGCGCCTTCCAGGAGGGGGGAGTAGTGTCAGACTTTGTCTCTCTGTGTCCTGTGTTTCCCCTCCTCTTGTGCCCATATTTGGACTTCCTGTTCCGTTCCTCATTTAATGTCATCATTAGTTTATTAGTCCCCAGCCCTGTGTTGTTAATTATCGTCATTCTGTGTACTTCCATGTCTCCAGCGATCCCTGAGTTTTGTCAATAAAAGTCTAAGTTTTGAAGGAAGTTCCTCGTCTCCTCATTCCTGGCTCCCTACCCCTACATGCACCGTGACACACTGAGGTTTTAAATGCCTGTTAAGATGACTGTGGACTGCCAGGAAAGGCCACATTGAAAGCTGACTTTGAAGATGTGCACTTGGCAGACTAATACATCCTGTAAGACATGAACTACTACCAGCTGAACCTCCAGTCTGTAACACCCCACCTGTAAAATCTCATTCTTGAGACACAGGGCAACCCAAATAAATGTGTCAAAATTTACAAGACAGGCTCAGGAGTGGTAGCAAGACACTTTCCCAGAGTAACAAAGAGAACTGAACATTACTCTAGAACATCATATTACTTATTAATATAGCAGACACAGTCACCCAGACCAACTCACATAGATCACAGCGAGATCACAGAGTGTGTCCAATGGCAGCCCGCTACTACAGTGTACAGGCTACCTGTGTCAGGCTGCCATTTTGTTTCTTTCTGTTTGAACATACTGTGAAGTAAACCATTATACCAAATATATATTAAAATTTATAAAGAACAAAATACAGATCCTTGTTTATTAATTCTGTAATGTCCTGATTTAACCATATAGTGGGTATTCAATGAGGAACAGCATAACATCCTGCATCTTGTGCTCGTAAGGGAAACTGCAAAAATGGGAGTAAAACAAATTCTTACTTGCTTAAATGAAAGCCATTTGTGATCCTAGACCACAAAACCTGTCATAAGGGTCAGTTTTTTTGAAATTGAGATTTATACATCATCTGAAATCTGAATAAGTAAGCTTTCCATTGATGTATGTTTGTTAGGATAGGACAATATTTGGCCGAGATACAACTATTTGAAAATCTGGAATCTGAGGGTGCAAAAAAATCAAAACATTGAGAAAATCACCTTTTAAGCTGTCCAAATTAAGTCCTTTGTAATGCATATTACTAATCAAAAAATAAGTTTTGATACATCTACAGTAGGAAATTTACAAAATATCTTCATGGAACATGATCTTTACTTAATTTCCTAATGATAAATCGATAATTTTGACCCATTTGACCTTTATATACCATATCACACAGCCCTACAACTTGTTAAAGCATTAAAGCATTATAGACATTATTAGCATTATGACTTTCTTTAAAGGCACTGTATGTGATTTGGTTCAAAAACTGGTTGAAAGTCTCCACATCCTGATAACAATCACTAAGTTAAGTGGTCTAAATGTATTTATATGTATTTATATCGTCTGTGGTAGGCATAGGACCATAAAGTGTTCGTCCAATTATATTCCTCGGGCCGAGGATTACGATAGGCCATCCTACCTGCCTGTCAAAGTATGTATTTGCATACTACCGCACACCCTGTTCGTGCAGACATGATAAGTCATCATGCGTTCCATCACACAATTGCAGACCGAGTAATAAAGGAAGGTGCTATTATTGCAATATTATGCACTTTGTACTGTAATGTTTTCTCACGGGTGAATGACATATGAGGTAATTTGACAGCATTGCACTCAACCCTCCACCAGCGCCGTCTCTCCTCGTGACGCTGGTTAGCCTCTGGTCTGCCTGTGGGCGTTCATGTGTTTTAGAGGAGGTGTGGCTTTGAAGAGTGATTTGCAGAGAGGGTGGGATCTTATGCTTTCAAAGCTACCGCCATTGCAGCGGTAACATTAAAGGGACACTTTTGTACCTTCTTAACCACCAAAGGGTTCATAATAGTGCCATAAGAGTACATATTACTACCTTAAGGGTACATAATACTATTCTAAAATACTAAAATGCACCATTTAGGGGTAAAGAAGGAACAAAGGTGTCCCTTTAAGGTTACTACCTCAGTGACAAGCTGTTGTACCTCTAAAGGTACAATTTTTGCATATTTTGTCTGACAGTGTGAGTGCAAGTTGAATGCACATACGTATACATTAGAGGATTCAGTGTTTCTTTATGGGGCCCCAGTATACAGGGCATGACGGGCTGGGAAAGTGGAAAGCAGACATACACTCTGTATCACCACACAAACACCGATATGGTGGCCGCCCAGCTGCCGTGGGCCATCACGGTTCAGCATCGAGTTACAGAAGTGCGATGACTCTGCTCATTCCAGCTTCACTCGCATCGCACCAATAAACAGGCCAACACGCCAACTCAGCTCGACCCACATCTCATCTCCCAACATCTAGACTTATGCACTCCTTTAAACACCAAAAACAAATGATCCCTCCCTTTGATCCTTCCACCTATTACAGCACACAACTTGTTGAGTTACAACAGCAAGTTACTGTTGGTCCATTACCGATTCATCCTTATTTAATTAAACCTGTCTCTTTTCTTTAAAATGTTCATGTGCTTACGGTTGTGACATCAGTAGCATTTCTCAGTCATTGTTTCTAAATGACCCATTTTTGCAGTTTATTATCCAAACATTTGTCAGTTTGTCTACACAGTCCATCAAATGCTTTCAAAAGAGCAATGTTGTCCATGATATGTCCCCTTTAAGAAGTTCCTGCCAAAAAATGGTGGACATTCTATGTCATTTTCCCACCAATATTAAGCTTCACTGTGCCATTCTGGAGGGGGCTAATATGCCACCATCAAGATCTCTTATATCACTACAGGATGAGAAAGAGCACACCCCCCCCCCCCCCCCACTCCTCCACTTTTTAAGAGCCTCTATCAGGTCAGGGGCCCAGTTTTCCCCAAGTCTTAAAATATACTTCTTGCAGAGGCTTTATTGAAGATATTTCCTGATTGCATTATAGCAGATCAGGTCTTCAACAAGTAAGAGCTATACCACCGGATAGTCCGGAAGCTTGCTCATGTCTTTTTTTTTCATAGCTGTACTGTCAATAGAGGTTTGTCTAAAACCAGCACGCAAGTAATACTGGAGGCTCAATCACAGAAGTAAATAATGCTGTCTGATGACATGCTAATATTTGTGGCTGGGTTACTTCGTCTCTTGCTGTATCTACAGCCAAGAACAACAGGCAGACTGTTATGCACACACACTTCTCTTCATTTGAGTGATCCATGCAATGCTTTTTCAGATAAATGATACTCAGTGGCTGGTTTGGCAGCAAAACACAGATGCAAGAGACAATAATCCATACCGTCTTTTCATGTACAATTCCCTTGAAAAATATCTGGACACCTAAGCCATTCTTAAAAACGAACATCATTGCACAGATTAAAGAAAAGGTAACAGAAGCACACCATCAAGTAAAATAATTTAAACAAATTTGTTATGGAATTTATGGCTTATATTTATGAAAAAAATACCCTAATACTAGCGTTCTTTATTCCTTTTCTATTCTATCTACTTGTTTTCTTTTATTTATTATAAAAATGACTCTCTAACACTAGCATTCTCTATTCTTTTTCTATTCTGTCTACTTGTTTTCTTTTTATTTATTATCAAAAACGACCCTCTAACACTGGCGTTCTCTGTTCTTATTTAGTGTATCTACTTATTTTCTTTTTATTATTATAAAAACTTTGCTATGTACACTGCGTTAGACTAAGCAGGACTTGTCACAGCACTTACATATTATTGCTCTTTTGTTGATTTGATTGCTTCTGTTGTCCTCATTTGTAAGTTGCTTTGGATAAAAGCATCTGCTAAATGACTAAATGTAAATGGTCTAAATTATGGAGCAATATGTAGAACAAAAAGTCTAGGTGGGTAAACCACAATAATCAAACAAGCAAAAAATTTAAAGAAAAAAAAAAATCACACTATTAGGATGAAAAAAAGGCAACAAAAAAGCAAATGCAAAATAAAAAACCACAGATTTACTAAGGAATATTAAACATTTCCTCAGTCAAGCAGTGGTTTTAATCTCGCATTTGCTTTTTTGTTGACTGTTTCCATCTTCACAATGTGTGGACCTTTTTGCAACTTTTCCCCAAAATGAAAAATATGAACATGAGAGGAGTTAACTTCATTTTAGACGTCTTCTGGATTCTAAGATCTAGCCTATACCAGACCTGAACTGACCTGAATCACTTCTTTCCCAAACCATCCCAATGAAAAAATGAATTTTCTTTAAAAACAAAAAGAAAGAAAGAAAACCCACCCTGAGACAGTCCTGTTCAAATTAGACTTGAATCAATCTCATCGGCAACTATTTCTGAACTCGACTTAAACCTCACGTTCAAAGTGAAGACCCCTAATTCATACACACATTTTTGCCAAACTGCAAAAATTGCTCAAAATTTTTTTGTTTGCAATAACACTTTGTTTTACACTTCATGCATATTTAGAGCAGCTTAAGTGTCCAAATACTTTTTGGAGTAACTGTACATGGGCAACCGCTTGAGGTTTTAACACATGATCAATGTTGGCTCATAAAACAATGTGTCACTGACTGACATCCAAAGGGAAAATAAAAGCCTATTTTTACTTTGTACCAGAGCACATGCATTGACATTCAGCTAAAAAGGTGAATAGGTTGAGGTGAATTACTTCATCCTCTTAAAACTATATAATATATATCTTAAAACTATATAACTATGCTGACACGACTGACAGACATTCAACATCGCAAAACACCTCTTCAATTCACTTTAACATAATCCGCAGTAGCTTGACTATATGCATTCATGACTTCTTGACCCCCTATACTTATGCCTATGTGGTAAGTTGTAAACAAATGATCAGCAGTACAAACAAGGGATTTTATGACTATAGTGTCATGACATGAGGCGAGCTCTGGGCCTATGTCTTCTTAAAAGGTTGTAAACCATGCCTCTCTTTAACACTGCCATGTCTACTTAACCTTTCTCTCTGGTCTCTGTAAGGCCTCATGTATATAGCCCTAATGTATGCTGGAGCCTTACTTGCAAAGATCCACTGCTATCAACTGAAATAACTACATAAGGTTTAGAAATTTGAAATGTAAACCATTTAAAAGGTAAATCATTTCATTCCAAATATAAAAAATATTCATCTTCTAGAAAGGCATGTGTGAGTATTCACTAAAATGTGGGACAGTAGGATATTAAAAACTGTCAAAAACATCTTTGTGCCTTTTTGAGGAAATAATAAAAGGTCTATATGTAGCAGAAAGCCTCAGCATGTCAAGCATACGAGCGTGTTAACAGTACAGATATCATTTACTCCCACTCATGCCATTTGAAACCAGTACAATCCCCTGTCTTCTGTCTAACACTAAAGGAGATATTTTGCCTAATGTCTAAGCTGCTTATTTATTTACAGTGGACAGTGACCAGTGGCTGTCAAGCTCCAAACAATACAAAAAAGCATAAACATACTTCTGAAGCCATAGCTTTCTGTGAGAAACAGACTAACATTTAATTGTTATTAGCTGAAAGTCCTCCCTCCCCTGTAGCTCTCAAATCACATTTACACCTGTACACCTTCAAGACACGGCAACTTTGAATTTATATTTGAATGTATTGAACAACGTGATACAGAGGAGAGGGAAATAAAAAATATGAGCCATACTCAAATTCAGGTTGCCTCTATAAACCACATCTCTGATTTTGATTGTGCTTTTCTTGTCCTTTTTGACTGGCATTCAGTTTGCATCACAGCAATAAGAGCAGCGTGGACATTCTGTAAAACAGCTTCTTTTGTGTTCCACAGAAGAAAGAAGTCATAGTACTACAGACTTGAAACAACACTGAGTTTTCTTTTTAAATGAACTAGTAAATGAAATGAAAATTCATTGAGACCAGTGGTGTCACTGTATAGACCAATTTTACTGAGGCACTGGAGTTTACCTTATACTGATCTGAGAATCATTTTCTCTGATAATACTTCAGCAGTCATGTTGTGTGTGTTTTCTATCCGTTGTTTAGAATCAGAAATGCCAGATTTGTGAATAAATTCCTTTTTTGATCTAACCTTATTAGGTTTGCAAAATGTTCTAAATTTGTTTGTGATTCGGTTGGATTCATTCACACTGAATCGATTCCAGGAATTTCTCACTCTGAAATAGCAATGAGATATTTTCAAAATCAAAAACATAAAAGCAATAGACAAGATATTTACCTACAATCCATTGCAGGAGAAGAAACCTGCAAATGTCTTTTAACATTTGTCTGCAATGAAGCAGCTTGACTGCAAAGGCAATTTATATAATTATATCTGTAACAGTATCCAATGGGAAAATAAAAGATATTGGGACAATTTTTTGATGGGGGCTACTAACAGCCCTAATCAACACATCTCATGTGCAAAGATATCAAACGTCATGACGCTACAAACTCTGGATGCACACAAGTGTGTGGTGTTGAAATGGGTCAAATTTACGTTTGCACCTTCAACACGATTCCCCTTTTGCACACATTAGGAGAGTGCTGGTAGGGGGATCGCCAGAAGATCACATGGTTCCACCAGTGAAAGAAACCTAAAACCAACACCTTCTGCGTCCAAGAACATGTGATGCCCAGTACTCGCTCATAGAGACGCACACACTCTAGACAACACATCCTCTAATTCAACAAAATCCACACCAAATACCTAGTATGTCGCTGAATGATGGCGTGGATAGTTGCTCCATCCATATACCCAAGATCGTATTATTTACATGATGGCGTCACCATTTAACTCCAAGCATCCATCCTGTCCAGTCTGGGCTAATATTATGAAACTAGCCAGGGAAGCTCATAAGGTCCGACCTCATGTCTCAATCTTGCCCTTAGAGATCAAACTAAAAACAAGCGTCTCCTTTTATTTCGGTCTCAAGCAATAGCTAGCATTAAACAACCTTAAATTTAGCTAGCTGGCTCCTCTGTGAAACAGTGCTATCTACATGAGACAAAGTCTACTTCCACCACCTCTGTGAAAGGCAAGAGCATAAAACTGAAGGGGGGTTAAGCAAAATCTGATCTGACTGAGTGCTTTTGACGAGCATCTCGGGGCCAACAGTCCAAAAGTCTCCATCATCCTACACCTCTGATCAGGGCAACATGGATTAACAGGGGAGGAATGGTGAGGTACAACTGAGCACTACAAGCATCATCAGCCGAGCCCTGAAATGAAGACACAAGCTATATTTAACTCTGACTCCATACGCTGTTGGGATGGGAAAAAGAGTATGGCTACATGGTCAGCATCTGCTGGAACAATAGACCTGACACATTAGACACAAAGAAAAGTTTTGCATATAGTTCAACTTTAAATTTGGAGGGTAAATGAGCATGACAGTGATAAAGATAAGACTGGAAAATGAGGCAACACTGACAATCTCAATCTCACTGCCAATTTTATACCTTTTTTTTACACAAATGCTGACAAAATATATAGAACAGACATGAATTTTGAATTGAGTCTCAATATTCATTAATTATTTTGAATTATTTTATTGTTTTAAAAGAAAAGCCACAGCGTGATTTCGGGACATGAATCTATAGGAAACAGTTTGCCTGAGACTATGGTCAATTATACAATTAGGCTATTATATATTTAGTGGTCATTATACAAAAAGATTTGCCAGCTGAATGACACGACTGACCAATCAGAATCAAGTATTTTAGAAAGAAATGTTTTTAAATCTTTCTCACTTCCCATTTTACTGACTTTGTGAAATCCTAATTTGAATTTCTGCTAATCTATTGGACCTAGGCTGCAACCTAAATTTTAAATCAAGACAAATTAATATTTGTGACCCTGGACCACAAAACCAGTCTTAAGTCGCTGGGGTATATTTGTAGCCATAGCCAAAAATACATTGTATGGGTCAAAATGATTGATTTTTCTTTTATGCCAAAAATCATTAGGACATTTAGTAAAGATCATGTTCCATGAAGATATTTTGTAAATTTCCTTTCATTTGGACTACTTTAAAGGCGATTTTGTCAATATTTAGATTTTTTTTTTTGCACCCTCAGATTCCAGATTTTCAAATAGTTGTATCTCGGCCAAATATTGTCCGATCCTAACAAACCATACACCAATGGAAAGCTTATTTATTCAGCGTTAAGATTATGTATAAATCTCAATTTCGAAAAATTGACTCTTATGACTGGTTTTGTGGTCCAGGGTCACATTTGTCACAATTTTAAATCATAATTCCTCAACATTCTATTTTATATTCTATTCATATCAAGCTTCTTATCAAGCTAAAAACTTCTGTCAAGACATGCTCAACAGCATATTAAATCAACAGTGAAATCAAAACCTTTGGGGGCCAAAATGAATCCTGCAGCTTTCCAGATAACAAGCATTGCCTTCAACCGACGGACCTATTCGTCATGCAGTGCTCTAGATCACAGCTTTACCTGTCACAGTGAGGTAAATATTTCCACAAAACCCTCAGTCTTTGGTCTTCCTTCCAGCTGAAGTCTGTCTCTCTTACCCGGGGCCAGCGCGAGCTCCAGGACAGCTGTTGCTGACGCAGAAACGTCTTGAATGAAACCTGAGATTGAGCCGCAGGTATAGAGGATCATCACCGGAAAACTCTTACATACGAGGGTCCTGAAACATTAAAACGCTATTTCTACTTTGCCTTTCCTGGACAGATGCGTTTATTGCTTGTTTTACTGTATAATAATTTCTGTTTCGCCTATGGAGAAGGGTTTTCCCACATACGAGTATTTAAAGATTTTAACATATCCTAATGTAGCTGGAATACGAATGAGTATATAAGCAGTTTGTTTTCCTTATTTGTAAACAAAAATAACCGTTGAATATCGCACAAATATTCGGACAGTAGGCTAGGGATACGACCTATAGCGTTAGCGAATGGGAAAGAGTTCACACATTCAAACGAGTAACTTGACCGTTGGTTTGACAAAAGGCGCGAAAATATCTCAAAAGAGTAGGCTAATCGATTAACTCGATTAAGATTTCATTTAAGCTATTATCGATTTTGCATGCTAGATAATTAGTTATAACTAAAATAGGGCTAATAAATTGTGTGTTTTAAGCTTCAGGCCCTTTAATACTTTATATTCATACACAAAGCATATTTTATAGGCCTATAAAACATATATACAACTCTCTCTCTCTCTCTCTCACACACACACACACACACACACACACACCGACCGTTTAAAGAAGATCAGGCAGCTGAGCAGAAATCTAATATACTTGATCACTCCCACTGATAATGTTGCAGATGCTTCTTGGAAGATGTGAAGAACTATCATTGAACACTCCACATGCTAACAACAACATTCTTTTCAGTAAAAAAAAAAAAAAAAAATCACATCATGATTTTCACACTGTTTAATACTGAATGTTTAATATTTACAGCATTTTACTGTAAGTGCTGACTGCAAACGAGCTCATATTTGAAAACTGATAGCCTATTGGTGACGTAATACATCACAATGAACATATTGAACATGTAGCGCCATCCTCTGGTGTCATATATTTCAAAAAACGAAAAAGAAGTCGAAGTCAGCATTATTTTCTATTTTAAAATTACAGCTAATTAAAAATTGTAAAGTATAATGCAAATAAGATATTAACATCTGTCAACATGCCAAAACATTTTGTCACAGGTTAGACAAATGCTACAGTGAAATAAAATACAGTGGACATATAAGCCATGGATGTCATTGCATCAGACAAAATATCAAACTAAGAGGCAAAATATGAACCAAGTGCCATTTCTCACACCTTTTAGCTTATGATTTTTTTCAACTAACTTGCATGAAAAAAAACTGTGATGTGTGATATGAACACAATTATTATATTTAACACAAAATATTAACACAATTATCATCACAGTGGTTATAACAGTATAACAAGGTAAAGTGCAGTTGTGATAAAACATACTCAAGTTATGCAGTGAAATCTTGGGTTGCCATTTGAAAAGCGTTGTTGTCAGTTCGGAACTTATATTTCCCAATTTCTTTTCTTATTTCATTCTGGACCTATAAAAACAATTAATTAATTAAGTATAATCTTATCAGATCATAAAATGCTTCTTTATATTTTCATATGCAATTAAAAGTTTATTAGATCTTACCTCACAGTTCAAGAAGCAGTATAACAATGCCACAATGAAACCCTTCAAAGAAATGTCCCAGTTAATATTTTGACATTCACAGTAGCATAAAGTCAAGTCTTTAATGAAACTTTATGGATTTGTTTTAGTACTTGATTAGTATATTTCTGCATTTTTCTGAAAGATAAAATTATTATTTTTAATATTATTAATAAAGGTGACAATATGTTCAGATAGCTTTTGTATTTCAAGTACATTTACAGTAGAGGGCAGAGTTTCACTTATGAACAGGCTCCATAGAAGCATCTCTTAAGCTTCATACCTCTCAAATGAGAGAGACTGGATAAGACAGTTCATTTATTAGACAAACATATTTGATTTCATGTTCTGTATTGTACAGTGTATATGTTGCATTATAAATGCCTGAACAGTACCTGGAAGGAACCTAGCACGAGTTCAAAGAAGAGTCTCGCCTCTAGACCCACATGTTCGGGAAACAGAGCAAATACAATGTAATGCACTCCGAAAAGAGGGATGAGCAGAAGAGTTGACTTTGCCAGTCGCCTGAATGGTAGATAAAAGAGATCCGGGCACATTTTGTATGTAAAATGATGTATTTGTAATATTGAAAAGAAACCAAAAACAGCCTTAAAGTTTGATTGTACAATTTGTAATAATTATTTAACAGATCTCACCTGTAAAGTTTCCTGTCTCCTCCATTTGATTCTGGGGGTTTTGTCTTGACAACGATAATCCTGCTTATGTTAACAAACACCAGAAAGTTCACCTGTAAAGTTTAAAAGCACATTGTTTTGGTCCATAGTCAATCTTGCTAAGACATTTGATGGGGAAAAAGTGACTTTAGCTGGTTTTATTCAAGAAAAATATTAGCAGAGCTGGGTAGGTTACTTACAAATTGTAGTCCGTTACAGATTCCAAATTACATTTATAGCAAAAATTGTAGTTAGTAACGTAATCTGTTATGTTACACATTTTAGGTAATATAATCAGACTACTTTTTGGTTACGTTTAGATTACTTTTCACCTAACACATTGATTTTTAAATATAATCTTGTACCACATTGATATAAAAAATAAAATATATTCCATTCGTTGTAATTAACAAAATGAAGTGCATTAAACATTACATCAAGGTTTCACAAACTGTGGTTTGTGAAGGAACTGCAGGGGGATTGTGAGTTTTATAAAAAGCAAATAATTAATTATATCATAACAATGTAAAATGTAAAATAAATCATTTTAAAATAACATCAATAAAAATAAAACACTTACTAAAAAAAATGAAATATATATTATTTGTTTACCTGCATGTCACGTGAGCATTAACCAACATCAGAGAACTGTGAACATCCAAATGCATTACTTAATTAAACCTACGGAGTGATAATTCAAATAAAAATAAATGTGCTCATCAGTAGTTGATGCAATGTTAAAATGCTGAGAAAACAATTTTTTTCAAATGATTTCTGTAAATCCAGCACTCAAATGCTGTGTAGCCACCTGACTAGCGACTGGTCTTTGTGTGAATGTCCACAAAACTGGAAAACTTTCTGAATGTATATAAGTGGTAAGCTGAGAAAGGAAAATTTCAAAGATGAAAAAGAAATATTAGGGAGAATCAATAATTATATGAATATATGAATAATGTAATTTATCATGTAATCCAGATTACATGTAATCAGTTAGCTACTACCCAGCTCTGAATATTAGTAATAAAATATTATTTAAAATCACTGAATGTAGGCACTGTAAAAAAAAAAAAAAAAAAAAAAACACGGTCAAATGACTGGCAGCTATGGCTGCCAAACAAAAAACTTAAAATTACAGTAAAATATCTTAATTGAAATAAAGTGCAAAAACAATAATTTTTACAAAACTTTCATTAAAGGTTTTACAGGAAAAAACTGTTATTTTACAGATTTTTCCTTGTTACAGTTATGATATTTTACTTTAATTTTACTTAAGCTGCCAATCATTTGACCGTTTTTCATGGGACTTTTTTACAGTGTACCCAAATACACTAGTTAATAACAAAACAATTGAATAGCATTCTTGAATAAGAATTGCATTGTACTAAACCATAGCCACAGAGTTTTCAGGCAAATGCTACAATTCCTTATAGTTTTCACTGCATATTACACTGACATAGGAGAAAGTGTTTTAACAGGAATGAATGAATGAATGAATGAATGAATGAAGACATCTACAATAAATACATCAATAAACACATAGTCTGTCTTAAGCAGAAAGGTATTGTATTCTGCATTTACATACAAATACAGAAAGCAAAATGGGAATTTTGATGATCCACCAGTAGCCACTGTCCAGGTCATCCCAGCACCTACCAACACATAGAAACACTGTGGTTTGTGATACACTCATGCACATAGATACCTTTATTGTAACTGTTAGCTCCGTATCTTGTTACTGTGCTTCCCATATAGAGTTCTGTCTTGACAACTTTCAGAGAGTTTTTGCATGGTAATATACATGGCAATGTTAATGTGTTTGGTCTTGGTGGAATCGATCTGCTATGCTGCTGTGGCATGAGCAAGTATAAGACTTGCTACTGCCAATAAAATCCACAGACATACTGCTATGAGCATGTAAGAAATACTGCTGCTGCACATATAACATATATACAATAACCCTGCATACATACATGAAATTACTCAGAAGCAGGTGGAGCTGGGGAAGGTGGAGGGTTTCTGAAGCGTGCTGCTACTGCTACAGCAAGCACTAGACAAGTATTTGAATCTTGAGCAGCAAGCTCATTGGCTGCTGATGTGTAAGAAACCAATCAGCTGTGCCATGTGAATAATCATATGATTGTTTCATCTAGAGTTTCATGACTTTGTATTAATTGTCCAGATGCACTCCACAATAATCTCATCCTCACCCGTGATTGTCATATTTATGTTTGAGGAATGTCCAGATTACTACTGTGACAGATGGCGTCCCTGTAATACAGAGAAAACAATCTATGAGCATTCAAGAATAAGTTATATAATCAGCAGTTAATGTGTACTTTCTGTAAATGCAAAATGATGTTTTACCCCAGCCAATAAGAATATAGCACCAGAAAAATGTTCTTGTGTGGGTAAAGGTGCATGCTAGCAGTGTCTGAAGATAAAGTCCCTCAGCGAGCAGCCAGTAGAAATTTGATAACACACAATACTGGAAAAATGTCACCACAGCTTTGCACAAAACCTGGCAGATGAAAAACAGCAATCAGTTACAGAGGTGCAGATGATCACTTTAAAATATGATTCATGCTATGGCATTTTTGTTGATCTTATCAGTCATTTCTTTGGTGTAATGAACCGTGGAGACTGTGCAGTGATTGACAGTCTCATCGGCGAATAACACTGCATCCTTTACAAACACAGCCAAAGCCCTCATGATGAATGAGGAGAAGAGGTTGAGGTGGATGTAGGTCCGTGTACACAGAAGCTTCCTGTGGGATTAAGGAAAATCTGCCGATATTATATGATACAGTATAAGCATTCTTTGATGCAAATGTCAAAAAATGTCTCCACAATTGAGTTCCAGCATGCATCAGAAAAGTGAATGAGTAAAGGCATTGAAACAAGTAGAGAATGTTTAATGTTACCTAAACATGCAGAAGATGATGATTGCAACACAGAGAGAGCCAATAGACACGCCGTACCCAACTGTGTATATTAACTTCACCTTGGCAAAGTACTCTCGCTACCACAGTAAAATGGAAAATAACAAGTTTAGATACCACTCGATTCATCTGGGGAGCAATTTCATTTAGTAAATTAAAGGTGAGGTGTGTCATTTTTTTTCAATATTTAAATTCTTCCTACTTGCTTTAACGAACGGTTAAACTTTTGGTGTCAAATCTTTGTTGTTTTAATTTCTATTTTAATGTTAACAGGATAATTCAAAATGGTTCAGTATAGGATATTAAAATTTGTCAACATGCCAAAACACTTTGCCACAGAGTAAACACAAAACGTTTGAAAAAATTATATAATGAACCCCAAAAATTATTTGGACACATATGCAGTGCATAAAATGATGTATGGTTGTGAGATAAAATATCAAACCAAGTGGCAAAATATCAACCCATAGGCATTTTTCGGACCTCACTTTTTTTTTTAAGTGAACTGGACAAAGTTGAAGTGTTGAGGAAACCTGTTTGATAACAGATCATTTTTACATTTGGTAACACTGGTGGCGCAAAAAATATAAACATCACTTCCGACAGTACAATAACACTGTACAAGAACGTAAAACCAATCCAGAAACACAGTGGCATTATTCTCCATTATTTTCAAATAATATCAAATATTGCCATTAGATTTCTTCAAGGTTGCTCACTCTGTGTCCAGTCTCTTCCTGCTCTGTGCTGTTGTCCTGAAAGCAGGCATTGTAATAAGACACACTCAGACTACTCCATCCCTCACTAGTGCAGGTGCGGGTGATCAGCTCTAAAGATGTCAATCAAAAACACTTCTTTTATATTTATGACATAGCACTGAACTTTAGTAAAAAGAGTAGGAATTATTTTGTTACGATACTGTTGCGGTTGAAACTACCATGGGACTTGAGGAGAGGAGGTGGGCAAGACACTGACACTCTCTCTCCTACACTGACTGATGGCCAGCAGCTCACACCGTCCCACTCAACCAGACAACCTGAAGACATCCATAGTGGTACAATTAAAAGTTACAGAAGTTTTCTTCTTAATCATACTATTGATTACAATAAATTGATAAAACAGGAAGTAACAAACTTCAAAATATATGACAAAGCAAAATTCTGTACTAAAGCAGCTCCAAAAAGACAAAAGTTAAAATGGTTAAAAAAAAAACCTCTACTGTATGAGAAAAAAAAATAAAAAATCAACACATTTCTCAAATTATATTCATGTTCCCCAGAAGAAAGTCAGTCACTCAGTGTTGGAATGGCATTATGGGGTGAGTAAATGATGACAGAATTGGCTGAACTATATCATTAAATAATCAAATCAAAGGTGTGCAATGACATCTGGATGAAATGTAATTTCTAAGGTCTTGAGTATTAGTGCTTATTTGACTAAGCTCACCTGTATTTGTAGCACTATAGTTGAACAAAGACTGAGCTAAACTGATTTTGAGCTGACATTCAGCTTCTTTCTCTTGTAAATGCAACACTATAGAACATTCAGGATGAACTGTCTTCACCTGGAAAACATATAAAAGTGCATCAAAACTTCTGCAAACATTGATCTTTTGAAATGCTCTAGTTTTTTCATGCCTTACTTAATTGTTGCTATTTCAGTGGAAACAGCACCAACAACCAAAAAAGCATGCGCATAACATACCCCTTCACATTTAACCATAAGAATCCAGATGATGAAGCCATGAATAAGATCCATGATGTTTCTTCTTACATTTACAACATTCACATCACAGGTGCAAATAATTCTCGGTCAAAAGTGTTCACAAAAAGTGTAGCTCTGTCTTCTTGTTTGTCAGAACAAATATGCTCATTCACAGTATTTCTCATCTGTCTCTCCAACCTGTTTAATGCAGCATACGGTAAGGTGTACCCTGATGGTACAGCCCATTTTTCAGAGTGTACAGGGACCTCATCTCACACCAGTATAGTGTCATTGTTACTTTAAACAAAATTTATAATAGTTATTGAAATAAGATTTCTTTTATTTATCTTTACAATAATAACATTCTGCGTCTAATAGAACCTTGATTTTGAAATGATGACTTGTTGTTGATTCTAAAAATGAACTGTTTGTGTGTGTGTGTGTGTGTGTGTGTGTGTGTGTGTGTGTTTGTTTTTACCTCCTTACTCCATCAGGGAGGTTAAATGAGTCTTTTATCCAGCACTATTTACTGCATGAGTGAACATAAATCACTTTTTCTGAGTTAAAAGGATGTCATTTCTTCAGAGGTATGCAAATGTCCCTCCAAACCACAGATGTTTTTTTTTTTGTTGTAACTAAACATATTTTGAAATGGGTTCATTAACAAACAATTATGATTTTAATACAGCTTATTGTGTATTTTACAAGGTTTGAGAATTAAATGATTAATTGTCTCTTATGTGGACAGTAATGTTTATTCTATATGGTGCAGATGGACCATGCCACCCCATCCATCCATTTTTAAAGCCTGTCCTTCCCCTGAGGAGCTTAGGTTGGTGTAGACTAAAAGCAGACAATCTCAAGCAGAATGATGCATTCAATATTCAATTATGTTTAAAGGAATGAAAGTGAGAATTTGAAAATGACCAAATGAATGTGTGAATATAACAGAATATTTTGAGGCCACAATTTGATTAAACAGTCTTTGCATGACGAGCCATCATAACAATATTAGAATAAAATTAGATCAGTTAACCTCAAAACATTGATATTCAGATGACACAATTAAAAATAGTGTAGCCATTCATCAAAAGTGCTGAGATGAGATTTTTGTGCCATCTATGGTCAAGAAAAAAAAAGTAAGATGGGGAGTCACCTTACCCCTGTTTTAATTACTGTGGTTTTGTGGTTTCGGTAGAATTGGTGGATTGTAGATTACTTGGTCAATGACTATTTGTATGTTTTATAGTTGTACATGTCTGTACTGCACGTTTGAGCTTTTCTCAGCAGTGGCTATATGATGTTGAGCTCCAGCTTTTCAGAAGTTTCACAGTGTATACCAATGATACGTTTGTTTTATAACCTTTTGTCTGGTATTACTGGTATTTTCCATGTAAATTGTTATGTCGGTTCATTATAGAGCAGAGTTTCTCATTCCGGTTCTTCCAGGGAGACTTTTCTGTCGAGTGTCTTTTCAATGCATGTCAATCAACAAATGAATGTGTGCAGTTTTATTTAAAGATTACAGCCAGAAACTAAGGCAGAAGCAGCAACTGAAGCCACCGGAATGAGGAACTGTGCACTCTCAGAAATAAAGGTACAAAAGCTGTCACTGGGGCGGTACCTTTTCAAAAGGTACACTTTTGTACTTATTAGGTTCTAGTATGTACACTTTAAGTACTAATATGTAACTTTAAGTGTATGTGACATTTATTTATTTTAGTTTTCTCAAGTCAGAGCAGCTCACACACACACACACACACACACACACACACATATGCACACACGCACACACACACACGCACACGCACACACACACACACACACACATGTTTGTTTTTTGGTTTACGGGGACTCTCCATAGGCGTAATGGTTTTTATACCGTACAAACTGTATGGGCTATTGTCCTAAACCAACCCTACACCTAAACCTACCCCTTACAGGAAACTTTGTGCATTTTTAGATTTTCAAAAAAACACCATTTACTATGTTTTTAAGCCTTTTGAATTACGGGGACATAGGCAGTGTCCTCATAAACCACATTCAAATTGTAATACCTCTGTCATACCCATGTCATTAAACAAA